>OOFC01045651.1:0-32890 GCA_900323345.1 Pseudochromis fuscus
ATGTACTTTTACTTTGTACTTTTGAATATTTAAGTATTTTTAAATGCATGTACTTTTGAATACTTAAGTATTTTTAAAAGTAAGTACTTTAGTACTTTAACTTGAGTAACACTTTGACCGAGTAACTTTTATTTGTAGTTGAGTAAGATTTGACCATGACTATCAGTACTTTGACTCAAGTACTGAAGTTGAGTACTTTGTCCACCACTGAAGAAGAGCATAACTTCAATGTAACTGTGCGTTTGTTAAGAAACAATCAACAACTAACACAAGCATCTCCAAACTTGCCAGTATATAATATTATATAAGCCTACACATGTATTACATGTTGTAATGTAGTAATTACATCATGACGTGTAATGATGTGTTTTCTTTCTTGGAGCTCAGCCTGGATTTCCTAAATATCTTGGTCATTTTGTAAAGTTTTAAACCAATACAACTGTTTGGAAATTGTCTGGTTTTTGCCACATTGATTGAGACAAATGTGTGATCCCAATCAGAATAAAATAAAAGTACTTCAGAGGGGGAAGAAGTGCGAGATAAAACATGTCGTTAAAAGTTCAACCCTTGGCTGCTTCATACAGAAAAAACCTTGGAGCATTTTATTGTGAAGGTGCAGCAGGAAGCTGTGAAGGAAAGCAAATTGGCTGTAGTTTAGTATATCTATGATCTGTAACTGTTAGTTTTTTAGTTGTGGTACAAAAGTGGTCTATGTGGACATGGTTAGCGATCGCCTGCTGTTGTTGTTGTTGTCTCTCTGCAGAAAAACACTTTCTACTGATAAATGTGACACACAAGGACATCGGGTCATTTAAGGCGAGTGGGGCACAATCAGTTTATTTTCTCAGGTCTGTAAACTTCAAGAGGAAAAAAAGATGTGTAACAAATCAAGAATTCAGAATATCAGTTTCAGAATTAAAGGTGCAGATAAATGCTGGAACGCTTCAATAAATCACAATGACACTGTAATTAAAAAGAGAGTAAGATCTTTGAGAAAAGGCCTCAGGCTCGAGGCTCTTATCTGTTATCAGCTCCATCTCCAAGTTGAGGAAATTGAACATTAGAGAAGCTTAACACTCGCAAACTGATCTCGGGTTAACGTGAGTGTTTATACTCTCAGTACCCTACCTGTTGTTATTTAATGCAGTTCTGTTGGTATGTTTACCTTCACAAGATAATCTATTTGGTTAATCTGATTCAGGCGCTTACGGCTTTAGCTCCTATCTGCAGCTTGGTAAACGGAGAGGCGGTGGGATCTGGCGTGCGGCCATCACAGAATCAGATCAAACAACGTTAAAGGACATGACACAGCTCTGAAAACCTTCAGATCTTATGACATTTTTGCTTCTCTTCTCACTGAACACTTGAACAAATTTATTTTATGAGCTGCCACCGCTGGTCATCATTTCATCATCCATCCATCCACTGCAACTGTTGTCACAACCGGTCCAGCTTCCTCTTCTGATGATTTAAAAACTACACAAAGTAAACGAACAGATGCTTCAGGAATATGGGCGTGTTGACATTTTATCCTCATTTTGTCCTTGTGAGCTTAACCTCATATCAAACCGGGCATGACATTTGATGTAGGTTGGATATTTCTCTATTGGGACATGCAAATGTACCCTTTCAATAATATTCCCTGTCAGTTCTTCTCTCTTTGTTTTCCATTCATCTTTTCTCCAGACAGGCACAAATTGAGTTTGTTTTTGGCAAATTTGCTATTCTTGGCATGTAGATTAAACTCCAGCAATGTGATCTGAATTTCCAGCAGTCAAGCAACTCGTCTCACATCACGAGGTGTCTGAAACTGTTAAATGTCTAAATTGCACACACACACACACACACACACGCACACACACACACAGGAGAGAAGAAAATCAGGGAAACATTCTGTTTACAGCTGCTATGTGAAACTCAATTACACAGCCAATTGAGAATGTGGCTGTTTTTCAGATTTGTGCGATATGTTCCTGACCTGAAAAACATTTCTGTTCCCAGTGAAGCCTCAACAACTGCAAGCACTTACTAGACTGACAGACAAAGAAAACAGTACGTACACAGACACATGCACATATGCACATCTGGACCACTGCTTCTCTCATTCATATTTGCTGAGTGTTTTCCTGCGTGGTCCCCTTGTGTTACTGCCCCCAGACCCCTCAGATGAGGTGAGGTAAGATCTGGAGCCACGGTATTGTGCCATCTGGATAGACATTCACACACGCGCTCGCTCATGTGCACACATACGCACATATTACAGATATACTCTTGTCATAACCCACACTGACAAACACCTGGACCTGGTTACTGGACTCAGAGGGAGAGTTGAGTACTCTGTGCATGCCTGTGTGTATAAGTGGGGTGTATGGGGAATACTGGGCTGTAGGTTATTCAGTGCTGGAGGCTGTGTTGAGGTTCATTTTAATTTTTTTTTTTCCTGCTTTCGAAGCCCTTGAAGAAGGGGGCCCACTCTACCAAGTCTCCAAAATTAAAGGTGGGTTATTACTGGTACAACATGCAGACCTATTAAAACATCCAACAATTATTCTGATGTCTGTGAAGATTCTTAGTCATCCAGGTCATGTTTTTCCAAGTAACGTTGAGTCAGAGCAACTTGAAAATTCTTCAAGACGTTTCACCTTTCATCCAAGAGGCCTGTCTGAAAAATGTTCAGCCAAGTCTCAGTTTCTACATTCAACTCTGCTTAGATGTCATTATGTGCGATATAATCTAGTGAAGTAAACACACACATACACACACACACCCATCACAGAGACATTAGTGACCTCATATGTGTGTGAGTTTAAAATCTTTCTTTACTGTCACGTGAACTCTTCAAATTAAACTCCAAAAAACACAAAATGCTGCTACTTCATATCACAGGAAGACAGTGACATGTTTCCAAAAGAAGTTTTAAAGTGTCCATACATGTGATTTTTTTTACAGCACAGACTATATAATGCTCAGAAATACATAATGCATCCTTATACTGTTAGTATATGATTGTTAGGACACAGTTATTGGGCTAGATTTGCACTTCACTGCTGAGTGTGAGCCAACCAGCAGTAAGTTTTTTTTTGACTTTTCACGAAAACACGATGCCGAGCGGAGGATAATGTAAACATCACCGATACAGACGCGTGCGTAAATTCCCATCGCTTAAACTTAGATTTTCCTCAAAGCGCTACAACATCTAGCGAGATAAATCTCAGTGTACAATGAATAAGTCAACGTGCAACGACTGTCAACACCAAGCAAAACAAAAACAGCAGCGTGTGTCAAATTTTCAAACAACTCGGAAACTTTACGCAAAAACATTACGCATTACGCACTCGCTTTAATTCTAAGTTAACTCACCTTCAGATGGTTTTTCTTTCTCCGATGCAGAGGGAAAAGTTGCAGCACACGGTTCTCCGAGTGCAGATGCGAGTCGGTCTGTTTGCAAAAGCCGGAGCTGGAGCTTTGCTTTCTTTCTCTCTCTCTCTCCCTCCTTCTCTCTCTCACACATCACACACCACTTCACCAGGCAGGGTCACACACTGGTCTCACACAAGACTCACTCCTCTAAAAGTCACTCAGCTGTATGAGGGGTGATTAATGCCACAGCAAAAGGAGCGCATTAGCAGGAGAGAAGTGTAGTGGGCTCTGAATGGATCCCTCAAACTACTCTTCTACTCGGTGTCTAATAAATTATGGAAACAACTGCATTATCGTCCCTAATTGAAATCCGGAAGCAGAGGAAATAAAAACATGCACAGAGTTGCCTTGTATATGGAACAAAAAGATTATTGTTTCTGTTCCATTAAAGTAAAAGTTCATATCAAAGGTTAATGTTTATTTCTGAGAGGAGTTTTCCACCAATAAAATTACAAGTGATTGGATATTTTACTTATTGATTGAAATGTCTGAAAAAAACATTGACTGTGGATATTTTTACAGATGACAATGTTTTAATCTTTGGAGTTTGATGGGGAAAGTCCATTGGAGTACAAGAGTAAACACACACGCACACACACAATCAAGTGAGCAATTAGCACTGCCAGTTTCCATCCAGATATGCAAACTAAACTATTTACTGTGTCAAATATAAAACATGTGATATGAACTGCATTGCTGGATGATTCAGCCTGACCCGTGCCTTACAGCCTCATCCACTGGTACAAATCCCTCTAATTGTGGAGGGTTTGTGTTGGTGTGTGTGTGTGGTGTGTGGGCCTGCCTTAGCATTTGGTATGTTGACTTAAAATAGAAACATTTTGACAATAATCCTATTTTCTTTGTGTACTGCGAGGTATTGGTCAGTTCTTTTGTGTGTGTGTGTGTGTGTGTTGAAATGATATTGTGCCCTAATAACCACTTTTAATGAATTGTTTCATGCTACTCACAAACCGTTCTTCACAGTGTTGACCTTTCTGAGCAGTTGTAGACATCCTGAAATCTGAATTTCACACTGTTTATGTCAGAAACATCTCAACCATGTGGTTTCTCAAGCGATGCTACAGGAGGTTTAGCTGATTAAGAGAGTGTTGCACTTCCAGAAAAGAAAGCAGACATAAACAAACACATGATGTTTCTCTTTGGGCACAGTATTTATTGAAGTCAGACTAATCTTAACAGTCTACAGTTTTGTCAGTGAAAATGAAGCACTTCAGACAGTGTTTGATTACCACTGTGTACCATGCTCATGTACCTCCTGCTGCTCACCTCCATACAAAAAAAAACAGCTTTCTTTCAAGATGAATATGGAAAATTGATGCAATGTGCTTTGTTGCCATTTGCTCTAGTGTCTGGAAAACACGTACCCCACGTCCATAATGAAAAGTAAATATCACCAAATTAGCCCAATGGGATGGCTTTTCAAATGAGACACACACAAAAATAATAACAGAAAAAAAAAACTACCGTCCATCCTGTGACTGCACCAGTCCCTGAAAATGACAAACCCAGTTACCTGAATACATAAAGACATTGTGAGATCTTCACAAAATAAAACATACAGATTACTACAAACCACGTTTTCTTGCGGGACAGCAAGAGATTTAATAAAGAGGACTCAGTCAACCAGACATAATGCACATAAAAAAGAATAATAATAAATCATGTTTCGGGTAAAATAAATAAAAATAGGAACATGATTCATGAAACCATATGGCACTGAGTACAGAAAGTATCTTAAAATGCTAAGCAGCTGTCAACATATGTCAGTCCACATAGCAAGGAGAAATACATAAATACACACACATCTATAGTTTGTGTTATACTTTTTTATTTATCATTATAATATATATTCATATATTATGTAGGGCCAGTTTTCTAGTTCATACAACCAAGACCCCTTTGTCTTTGTCTCTTTCTCAAGTGCCTCACTTCCAATTTCATTTTAGTAAATGTCTCATAACAACTGTAACATTCTTGTCAATGTTACCAGTCTCACACAACAGATAGAAAATAAAATACATAACTTTACTTAAACTTAAAAAGCTCATTAGAAATGATCAAATCAAAATGAGCAGAAGAAACAACAAAATAAAACAAAGTTCAACTCAGGAAATATATTGTTTTGAACTCTTAACCACTGCTTGTCAGATGATTAAATTTGACTACAGCTACACAAACTGTGTAGTATCCTTCTTCTTTCATTCATTTTGCAGGGGTATCAATACATATTTGACATTTCTGGTACAAAAGATAATAAGAAGTAACAGGGTAAAGCAAATAAAGTCATGATCTGTGATGACACTTACAGCTGGTACATATACACTGCACCACTTTGTAGTAAAACGCTCTTATTTTGAAGTACGTGAGCACAAAATCCACATGAAAACCAGTTTATCATTCGGTTATTTTTCCTTTGAAATTTGGTAAAAAACTAAAACCATTTCTCATTAACCAAATGCCTTATTGCTTCTTAGGAGGAACCACCTCTATGCAGGTTTGAGTATTGCTGGAGTTGTACTGTCAGATGAACTGTTATTCTAATAAAAGGCCTTCCCACCAAGAGAGGACACATGACCAAAAAACAGACCACGCTTCATATCTTCAATGTGTGAGCATGTTTCTTGCAAAGAGGTTTGTCCTTCTTGGAGAAGAAGGTCTGGCCCTCCAACGTGGTACAACACACCTTTAAAAAAACACACACACACACACACACAAACTTAAAGAAGTTACATAACAAACAAGTCATCAAGCACACACTAAAACTCTTCACTGACACACATGTTTTATTTTTATAAAAATGACTCTGCTCCTGATGGTGCCCCACACACATCATTTATGGATCAACTGTGGGTACAAAATGATTTATATAAAATATGAATTGCAGCAATGAATGTATTAAAAAGTTATAAACAAAGCTTTATTCAATAACTTTTGTTGCAATATACAATTCACCTACAAAATGCTGATCAAGTAAAACAATAGATGTTAAAATCTATTGTACAGTATTAACATTATGACTTAATACGAGCACTGACTCAGGTTGGCTGTGTATCTGTGGACACTGTTTTACTTTTATTTTGTTAAATTGAATGGATTGAAAGTGGAGATGAACCTACGAGCAAATGTGACATTGGGCCTGCCAGCCGCGAACAAACTGTGATATGTGTCTATGACCTTCACTTACAGCACAAACAAAGCAGGTGTCATGCCAGGTGTAACCAAGGGCCTCCAGGAATTTATCTCCAGCCTCGATGGGGAATTCACAGCCGTGGCAGCCAGTCCCAAACAAACTGTAAAAGTCTTTTTTGGAGACAAAGAAAGAAAAAAACATCAGATAAACCAATGAGGGTTCATGGTCATAATGGCAACACCCAGTAACTCAGGTACTCTAGACAGAGATCATAAAGCAAAGAGAACAAAAAGCAACAGTACAGACATTTTACTGATGGCACATTCACTTCTGATTCTAGAAAAAAAAAAAATTACAAGTCAGTTTGCAACAGAAGGTTACTTGTGTCTCTCCATCCACAGATTGTTGCTTTTTTTTTTCAAGAAAGTATCGTCACTGTGTCCAATCAGCACATTGTACAGTCATCTGGTACCCACACAGTACCCACACTTGCGGTCTTTAGCACTTGAGTGTGTATTCACAAGCCTACAGGTAGTAGGCAAGTGGGTCCCACGTCAGAAAAATGCTGACACACAGCACACTGAACCCACACATGCTCTAATACTGCTTCCAAGTGATATTCAGAGCTAAGTATATCCCACAATTCACCACAGTCCACTGCTGTACACCAGTCTGGGGGATGGCTGTAATGCACCGAGGGGCCGGTTTCAGTGTTTACTTAATTATAACAACTCCATCTATCAGGGTTTCCAGGCAGGTTGTGCTCTCCATGGGTCGCCAGTCATCCACACCACTGACACTCAATTTCATAGAGTCACTATACATGTGCAGTGCTAATCACTGCACCACTGAGCTGCCAATACTATTAAAAATGTAATAAAACTATCAGTCCGTGTTGTATTTGTACATACAGGAGTAAAGTATCTGATAAGTCTTCACACACTCGGGTGTTTTGTCAAACAGCGGAGAAGTCACAAACACTGCAAATGTAGGTTATTGGGGTTCACCCTTCATCACTCACCTCGTTCACAGTATGGTTCTCCATCCTCCAGGTGGAAGGTGTTGTTTCTGATTGGCTGTTGACACTGAGCGCACAGGAAACAGTAGACATGCCACGTCTGTTTGAGGGCATTTATCACCTCCTAGGTGCAAATGCAAACAGTGTGGTTAGTTGGAGCTGCTATACTCTCCTCAGGTGTGCTTGTCTCTCTGTAGAGAACCTGCTTCTTTGCTGGGCCAGACTTAGCACAGATTAAGCAGTGACTACGCCAGGAGCTGGAGGAGCGACGGTAGAAACACAGCGAGTGATAGTAGAAGAGTAAAGTCATGAAAATAGGGTTTTGGCTCTGGATCTCAGTGTAGACTTGTAAAACCAGGAACAACACTTGTATGCACATGATAACTCCTCCATTTAAGCATTATTACAGCGAGGGTGCGCTTCGCCGTCATATGCGACCAGAAGGACATCGTAAATTCCCAAAACTGAATAAATACCACACATAGCAATGCAACACTGCTTTGTTAACTCAATCATGTTGTCAATAGAATATCCGCTGAAAAAACTATTTTTTTCATGGACTGATAGTAACAGGGTAACAGTAGTTTGTTAACAGCAGCTAGCTTGCTAGTGGCCGGTTGTTGTGAACCGGCTACATATGCAGTGACGTACTGATGTTTCACGGTGACGCGGCCCCAACTTGGCTCCTTGCCAGTGGAAAAAGCAAACCAGTTCATAGGAGAAACGGGATCTGAACCAACTAATCACCAGGACTAGCACCCATTCTTATTTGGTGGAAAAGGGGTATATGTGGGTCTGTCATAGTAACTCCAAAGCTCGGACAGGAGAGTAAAGTTTCTGCAAATAAAATGTATTAACAGAAGCACTATTGTTGATTATTGGATTACAAATGACAAATTCATGTGTTGTACAGCCCTACTTACAGTCTGCCCTTTTCTCATGTCTCACTTAAACATTGCTTTTTACAATTTACTTAAGCGGCCACATGACCCAGCTTAAAATAGACATGCTGATTTCTTTCCCACCCTTAAACTGTGAGAACAAGACAGGACAGCGAATCAATGAAAAGTTGGTGGGCTCGAGTAAAATGAAGGATTATAAGAGAGGGAGTGAGAAAGCAGGTTAATAAGAAGCCGTAAGCTGGTTGAAGATGTGTGAGAAATAGAGGGTTGAAAGGGATTGAGGCTAAAGAGGTTAGAACACGTGAGGGATGAATGTCAGAGCCGCTACGAGAGCAGACATTTCAGCTTCCTGACACTCTGGGTTCGAGCCGCACTTGCAGCCTGTAGGCCTCTAAGCCTAAATCTCCTAACACCCAAACGTATACTGCATTCCTGTGTTTCAGTGGTGGTCACCACAGAGGTTCCTCAACACCTACACTTTTCCTGCACTGGTACTTTGTGTATTTTATCCCACATCTTTAGGGTATGAAGCTGCAGTGCATCAATCTTTTTAAAAGCAACTCTGTACTTAAATTTATATCTACAGGTGTTTTCTGACAAAGTAAATCATAAAATCCAGATTATAAAGTACTACTGCAAGGATGGAGAGTTTATTTTTTAGAGTTTAAAAGTTATTATTCAAGAAGTAGGATTACTGGTTAGACTTTCTTGAGCACAAAAAATGAATATGATATGATATAAAATTAGGGAAAACAAAAGAAGTTGGAATGTTTGATGGGAATGTGGTGAATGATAGAGGAGCGCTATCAGCTTGGCCACCAAACAACAGGTGGTGGAGTTTGAGATGAACATGCACACAATGTGAAGGCCAGCTGTAAAAGGACATGCCGTTACTAGCTTAAAAATATCAGACAAATGGCTAAGTATAAATAAATACTAGCAAGGTTTTCATCCTCCTCTACATCACACTGCAAGGCGCTGTCTCCTCTCGTCACACATCAGCTCACCCCCAGTATCTTGGCCTGGCAGCGGCTGCACGTCGGAGCGAAGAACTCTTCATAGCAGTGCTCACAGTGGACTGATCCTTGTTCCTCCACAAAGCCCACATCTGCCAGGGACGTCCGGCAGTGGGCACAGTTGAATTCCTCCTTGTGCCACGATTTCCCCATTGCTACCAAAAATGGCCCTCTGGAAAAATAAATACATAAGCAGACAGAGTAGGATAAAGGGAACAGGGAAGAAAAAACCTCAAAAACACAAACAACAGACTCAGGTATATACTGGTACTATCGTGACACTTTGTCATAAATACCCACAAAAATGGAAAGTACTACACAGCTTCAGAGTATTGATGATTAGTCATATAGTCTGCAAATGGCCACTAGAGGGCAACTAGACAATCAGCAAAGTAATGAATGAGTGAGTGATAAAAACAACATCCATTCATTCTCACAGTAACTCTGTATCATTTGTCTCAGGGTAACTCAGCATCTAAGGTTCAGTTTTTCATCCCTCTCCTGTTTCTAGTTCTAAGAAAGTCAATACCTTTAATATTTAATTTATTAATGAGTCTGGAGTTTATTGATAGATTTTTTTGCATGTAAAATAATAATTAAAATGTTAATGATAATTAATCTAGACAGACAAGAAAGATTATATCCTAAAAATAATAATCAGAAGATGCAACATTGTATTCAGGAAGGCTGCGAGAGTCTGTAGTCTTTGGTATGGATCCACCTTCAATTGATTATTTAAATCAATTACTTATCAACTTATTAAGTCAGCCCAATTTATAGATAAGCAAATTGTGTTATTACACTTCTACCAAATGATTTATTATTTGTTACATTATTGCTTTAAGGTTGCTTTAAAAATAAGAAAGACATTTTAGAGACCTAATGCTGTGACCATCCTCTGCCTCCACTCAGACTGCACCTTGGCCCTGTCCACTGTGATGATTAAGTAAAGTGGGAAAACAACAGAGTCTAATTTACTCCACACAATAGCTGTGCTTATCTGAGCTTGCTCTGATAGTGGCCCAAGTTGGCATCCATTAGCAAGTGAGCAACCCTATCCTTAGTGATATGGGATGTTAGGGGACACAATCACCAGATAACACTCGGGTCAGGCCAGACAGCTACTGACAGGAAAGAAGAAGAGGAGGAGAGGCCATGGTGATGTGCCTTCATGTGCAACTCTGGGTGGATGACTTTTTTTTTCAGACTTTTTGATACAAATATGGAAAATCTAATTCATGATGCATGCTCTTGTTAATACAGTCTTAAGATAAGTACACCAAATGAGATCTTATGTTTACATCTTTGAATCTATTTCAACAAGCAGCACGTCTGACATGTTGATCTCATATTTAACCGGTGCAAAGCAGACAGAGGGTGAAGTGAAAATTTAATTGAAAACTAAAAAAAATAAATAAATAACTAACTAAACATCATCTTACAGTTTGGTGAGGTGCAACTTAATTCCCCTAAAGCTTATCCAAACTACAGATCAGCTTCTACAGTTTCATACACAGATTGTGTACCTGAGATACTTTCAAGTTAATTATTTTAAGTGGCCAAGTGGGGCACTGAATTATTCATTAATGGGTGGATTTATTTCATTTCCCAGTCTACGTTTGTTTGAGTATAAGTTTATGTGTGTGCAGCCAAGTTCGACACTCTTTGGATTATCTTTGTGCGAGCAGTATAAAAGCCTGATGAGGTGGAATTACTCTTAAGGACAGAGAATCTCCATTCATGATTTCATGATATTGCCACTTTGCAGATTAGTACAGATCACTACCAATATTGATAAGAACACTATGGGTCATTTTTCTGACACTATTACATGTGTTGGAAAAGATAAGACAAATTAAGTTGTACTATAAAACTATAAAGCATGTCAACATGTTGCTTTACTTTTACCAAACAAACAATAAATATATTTTTATAATTAACTTATCACAATTATTAAATGTCTGCATTTTACAGACATGAATTATTATTTCTCAGTCTAGACTGATATTTCATGTTTATACATCTATTTTGGCACAGCCCACAGTAACCACCTTTTCCTGATACTTTGTGGTCTAACGTTAATAGACAGATGTGGCACTTTTCAGCTGTTTCTGGAGAAAATAAAGACTTTTAAAAAAAAGCTGAGCGGCTGTTTGAAGTCATCGTATCTCTCTCAAGCTGTGACTGAACAGCAGAATACCAGTGCTGAGAAGGTGGCCTACAATACCACTGCAGTTACTGAAGCAGGGTGAAGGCAGCTGAGGTGACTATAAGAGATCAGTCCAAACTGCCTCATCAGTCCTGGGACAGCTACTTGCTATTAAGATTGCATGAAAACTGCAGTTTACAGAGTTGTTCTCGGTAATGTCTCACTCAACATACTGTTATCAAAAGCATTTATACCTGTACACTTATCACTGAAAATAATATATAATAATAATATATATAATATACATGAAAAACAAGCATCTTTAAAGACACACACAGAGTTTGTGTTTATAATTCTTGCCTTTGTCTCTCACCTGATGACCATGTTGCAGTGGGCACACATCGGTGTACGAGTCCCAGCAGGGATATGTTCTGCCATCTGGACCAGGGTGTCCTCATCTTTAGGGTGGGGTTGAGGAACGGGTCGCATTGGGACAGGACCCCTCGGGACACTGGTACTGCCATTACCCTTAATACCAAAAGATGGGGTGATCAAACCAGATGGTGGACCACGACCTGCAGGAGGTGAGGAGACATAAAAGGATCTTCTTGTTAAAATCTGTTAAACATAGTGAAAGGACAGAGAAATAGATGTACATTTAATGGCATGTGGGTTTTCTTTAGGTTAAGTTATTTCACCTCTGCCCTCTTTGACTACACACCCAGCAGGTGTCATGGTGATGCGTGCAGCTGGCTGACTACCGTTGTCGCTGCCATGGATTCACCACATCAATCTTCAGATACACACTGAATATTTCAACTTTCAACACATTCCAATGGTGAATGTGCAGGCATACACACGACTACACAACACCAAGACACTCCCCCTGCTAAAGCCCAGACACCTGGCTAAACATGCAGCTTTCATGGAACGCTAAAGATGGAAATGTTGGTCTTTTTAAATGTGTGTTCATGATGAGGGCACATTTACATTGCATGAAAAGTGTAAGTGTGTGTTAGGTGTGTACAATTAATACAGGGGCTGGTAGACCATTTCTTATTCATTTCAAATCCTCACCATAAAGAAGATGATGAGGGCTTCACTTGAAATGTATATTTGACAGGTCTAGATGCAGCTAAAGCACAGCTTGAAGATGCAATATGATATACATCAGTGACATGCGGTCAGGGGGGGTCATGATGGAAAGAAAAAAATAAATTAAATGGTTTATTTATCCGCTGATTGTGCTATAAAATTATTTTCCAATTAACTTCACCACTTTTAGATTATTTTTATTCAAAATCGATGAATTTTCACATTTACCGTTCAGATTCTGAGAAGCAAGATGCGGTGAGGCAGCAGCCAGCTGAGCCTCACCATGGATTGCGCAATGACTCAGCTAACTGTGCTAACATGCTATGCAGTTAGACCGTATTGCTATCTCTCTGTATGTCGCTATTAAAATGTTCAAACACTTTTGCTATATCAACTAAATTTCCATAGTTTGGCTGATGTATATATTGTACAGTGTTTTTTTGTCAACAACTGTATGTGTGTAACATATTTCTTGTGCTGAACAAACATAAATCAGATGCGAAGAGGCAGCCGGTGAGACCCGCAGTTCTCCTGCCTCACGGTAGGGGGCAGTAGTGCTCCCAGGGAGCCTTCTTGCGACTCCTCGGCTGCAGAACAAGTGACGGCAAGCTACGATCTACAGCTAGCAAGTCAAGTGCAGCCATCCGTTTATGTTAGGTTAAGGTAAGACCACAATAACGTTCTTTTTAGTTAAATGTGCTTTTGTGTGCTACAGTTTGAGTAAAGAAGCTGATATGAGAGTTTAAACAAGTTAACTGCTGCCAATCAAATGGCGAAAAAGCTGCTCTGTAGGGTTCATATGTTTGTAAATCTGATTGTGATGAAGTCAGCGCCTCACAGCCATGAACCTCACCGCACGTGACTGATTTACATATATTTATGATATGAATTCCTCCCCACTGGAAGACCGTGTAATCAAGGATTTCTTCAACAACCTAAATAAAAGCTTTAGATCAAATCATATTCCACAGTTTGCTCTTTCTCCCTGTTCTTAGTAATGCTGGCACACACTTCTTTGCATTGCATGTTGAAAGTGAAGCTACTGAAGAAAGGGGAGCAGGTAATTTTAGGATGCCGGTGACTGCATTAGTGTTCACCATGTCAGTATTGTTTTACAATGGGCATTTGCAACACGCCAGTTGCTGGAGGCCTGCTGTCTTTAACTGCACCTAGAGATTCAAAATGGGCCAGTGGCTCACTGCTGCTGGGCCACTATACGGCCAGCAGTATATTTTCATGACCCTTGGTGCCTGGGTAAGTGACTACATTTACAAATTTTTGTTAAGCGGCAGTTACATCAGGGAAAGAAACGGATGACAAGACTTGTGTTTAAGGACTGGATGACGTAGCTGGAAAAGGGCTCAAAGAAAACAAACGTGACTGCAGATAAACTATACAGAACATATATACGATAAACACAACAATGCACGGATGAAACATTCACTTGCAGAATCTCTGATGGAGCATTATACTGCAGCTCTGTGCCTCGACTTTAAACCTTTATTCATAACTCCCAACAGGTCCCTTCAATAAATATTATCTTTTTGACAGAGTAGGAGTGTTGCACGTGTGACTGAGCAAGGCGCCACAGGCAGGACTGGGCCTTCTCGCCTGCTTAATGGCCTTCCACTGAGGAAAAACACGAGAAAAGGGAAAGAAATTCTGCAATGACCTATTTCACTACATATGTCACGCTTCAACCATGGAAAATAAGCCTCTTTCCCCCTGCTAACTGGCTGTAACAACATTCAATCCAACAGCCGTAAATCAGTTTCACACTACGCCAGGATAGGGAACCAAACATTTTTTTTTTTAGGAAAAAAAAAAACACTTTTTTTAACGATAGTGGGGGGGGATACATTAATCAATCAAGATGCATAGTTAAAAGAAGATTTAACTCCCGAATAAAGGTTTATTTTTAGCATTATATTTGGGGAAGTGTGCATGCATCCCCAGTGACTTATGCTAAAAAAACAGCTCAGGCACCTTAGTCTGATTATACCCTGCTAGTCAATTAAACACACACACACACACACACAAAATGCCTGCAGTGGAAACACCTCACACACAACCACGCAGATACACTTTTGTTATTTTTGGCAGCAAATTAAACATACTATTCCACAGATTTCACGCAGCCTTGGCAAGATGAGCAAAATATGTATTTTAGTTACTGAAACCTATGTATTATGTATACTGTACGCTTTAATCTGTGTTCACAGTTTGAGTTAATTAACAGGAAACGTGCCAATTGTGCGCCGCTTCCAAGTCCATAAATCATATTTTATCCTGTGGTTAAAAATGACAGCTGGCAATAATTGTAACCAGAGCTTGTGGCAAATGTGTGATTGAGTGAAAAAGTCAGTAAAAAAAAAAAAAAAAAAAAGACCCTTAATATATACTGCTGGACAAGAAACAGCACACAGTGTTTACCCTGGGTTGTAGCAGGTCCTTTGATCATAGTCTTGACAACTGCAGACTCATGTGTGTTGAGTTCAGGTTCCTCACTCTCCTCACTGCACAGGGAGACACAAGGGAAAGAGAAATGATATTTAAATCACTTGATTTATTCTTGTAGTTCAATTCACACTGACATTATTAACACTACACACCAAAATTCACTCGGCAAATCATGTTAAAACAACTGTTACTGCTGGTTACAATGTACATAGTTACTATTTGTAGATGGCTCATGGATTCTGTTTGTGTATGTACTGTATAGTGTGTGTTACTTCTTATTTAAAATCTTATTATCTCTATCTAAATGCCTTTATGTATAACCCACTAAAAAGGCAAGAAGAATAACAGGGTAAAAAAAAAAAAACACCAGCAGAGTCAGTTTTCCCAGGTTCCTATCAAAATACAGTAAGACAGACTCCAGACCACCTACCTGCTGACAGAGCAGAGACGGTACGGTACCAACCAAAACACAGAATCCAGCTATAGCCAAAACAGTACAGTACTCAGCTTCACGGTGCACTTCCTCCTTGCGAGTACAGTACGCACAAAAATGTTGCCCATGTGCCACATTCATAGTATAACAGAGTCCAGGCCACAGGCTTGATGATGGATAGGAGACAAGTCGGTCTGCACAGCACTAATAATACAGCACACCCATTCAAAGGTGATGCCAGATTATTAACTTAAATGACTCAAGCGAGAGTACAACTGACTGCAGCGGAGTGAAATACAACATGGTGTAATGTGAAAATAGTGCCCATTTCAGATGAACTGTGGATGGATGTCAGACAGTGCGATGGAGGGAAGACAGAGTTTCTCAGCAGAATGTGACTATGTTCATGTCCTCATCTACTGAATGATTTGTTTTTAGCAGCAGTTTATCAACAGGTAAACAGTGTTGTGTTTGGGTTTGGACACTTTGTTGAAGTCACAGACAAACTGAATGAGTCACCAAAGCAACATTGAAATAAAATTAAATGTCACATTTGGGTCAAAGGATAAGCAATTTTAAGAGCCTCTGTCGTAACATCAAGGGCTGATCACGTCAAACGAAGCCAAAGTACTAATTCAAATGATGTAATAAGGAAAATGACCACATGGGACCAGGGGTCAGTTTATTACAAGATTATTTGATCTTGTATTGAGCTGAGCATCGAGCTATGAAAGGTTTTTACTGAATATTACAGCGACACATTTGGTCTTGAGAGAAATGTAAACATATATCTATGACATTATTATTTTCAGTACTTGTTCAAGGTTTTCAGACACAAAGATCTAAAACAACACATATTTTCTGAGGACAACATATTCCTGTTGAAGGTCAAACAATATCTCATTGGTCAAAATGTTCTTGTGAGATAAACGTGTGTCTCTGGGGAAAATACTCCCTCGTAACACGCCCATTATTTTTACTGGCTAAAGAGGTTTTTCACACTGTAATGCTCTGATTACACATTTTGTCCTTGTCTAAAAAATATATATATAGGGACACATTTCCATACCAATACATTTTCCATTATTCATAACTGACCATTATAATTCTGGGTATTCTTTCCCATAATGTGCCATTATTAATCACACAGATGATACATAAAATATATCGACAAATGAGGCAATACATATTTTGAGAGAGGTTTTTATTCCTTTGGAAATAAGTTATTTTGACTGGCTTGTAAATACGTTTGAAGGTTTTATTTGAACATATGTTTCTTGCGTTGCTTCCTGTCTTACAGAAACTTCAGCCATCCTCCAGCTGCTGAGGTGGAAGGGAGCAAAATGTCTCGACTCGTCAATCAAACGTGGCCCCAAAGCTCTCAAACTCTCCACTGCCTTTTCAAAATGATGCAAGATGAATAACCTCTCTATAAGATCAAGTGTGTGTGTGTTTTTGAGCATGTGTATATTCATGAGCGCCAGCTGAGTAGCCTGGGTGGGCCGACAATCTCTCCCCAGACGTGCTTCGACCGTAATGCACAGCTACAGCCGATGCCAACAGTTGGATCACTGCTGTCTTCCCCTTGTGCCTGGCTGTTAGGGGACTCATGGGAGGCAAGTGTTATGGCAACTGCAGTCATAGCTACGATGAGTTGTGCTGGGATGTTTTGTGTGCGTGAGAAAGATTGAAAGAGAAGAACAAGGAGAGGGAGATGGAGTTGTAATGACAGAGAGGTGAATAGACATGAAGACAGAGACACAGAGGGAGCGACAGTGGAAACATGTTGCACTTGTGTGGATGTGTCGGCTTCACCTCTGTAGATGCTGTGTCCTTCGGTGCATGTGCAAGTGTTTGAAAGCAGAGGAGAAGAGGCTTTAAATTTACCTAAAGATATAGACAGCATTGACAGGAGAGGATGAGAAAAGGCCTCCCTCCTCTGTGGCAGACTGATGCCAAGACACCCTTTGGTGTGAGAAAAAATAACATCACAAAATAAGGATAAAGAACAGAGAATAAAGACAAAGTGACAGATAGTTGGTTAGAAGTAATGACATCACCACCCCTGTCTCATTAACATGCACATACAAAGATGATTTACTCTCTGAAAATGTGAATCTTAGTGGATGAATCAATGATGAGAAAATGATTAAAAAGAAATCAGATCACCAATAGACAAGCAAGCTACAGTGCACTGACTAAGATTGTGATAAATGCACCCAGTGGACTCTTGTGTTAGCATCGATTCCTGCTAATCAGCCTGTAGCTGGTTCACTTCTAATCTAAGTACTGCCACAGACTGTCAGGCTGCAGAGCATCTCTCTTCATTCTCATTATCAGCTTATCATCATGTATCTCATGCGTCTCACAGGAGGAGCCAGTGAATACGGTTCACAATAACTTCGTAGATTTGCACCAAGACAAGAACTGAAAGTCGTCCAGAAAAGGCAGTCGACCGTTTCCACTGCGATATCCAAAAAACAAAAAGTACCGTATTTTCCGGACTATAAGCTCCTACTTTTTTCCAACGCTTTGAACCCTGCGTGTGGCTCATGTATCGGCGGCACGAAGCCTGTTAGCTTTTTACAAGCTAGCAGGGCTCCGTGCTGCCGATACATTTAGCCTCGTCACATCAGACCCGGTCAGCGTGGACCACATGAAACTGTTGGAATAAATTCAATAGCGGCTTATAGACAGGTGTGCTCAATAGTCCAGAAAATACGGTAAATCTTTCAGCTCCAACACAGCTGTCAATTTTTAATGTTCACAACCTGTTAAAACCTTACTGCGGATAACACTTGCGTGCAGCTAACTAACAAGTACTTTAATTTTAAGTATTTCTGGAGAATATTTTGTCAGCTAACAGTAAAATGATTTACAACAAAAGGCTCCCAGCCAGACTCTATACATGGACGCTGTAATTGCATAATGAGCCTATCACCAGAGCGCCCCCCAGACTGTTTATTTTTAGATTTTAGATGGCTTAGAGGAAAACAAACTTAATTTTGTTTGATTAAAACATTTTTTCTTTTTAATCAGATTATGCTCCCTTGTACATTTATCTCTGAACAGCTCAGGAGGTACTGATCGCCATGTTAGCAAACCCCTAACCGAAGTAGGTAAATTAAATAAGTAAAAAAGTAAGCATCCTGGAAACAAAAACAAGTGCATCAGCAGGCGTCTCCTGATCAAATACAATGGTCCTTAAAAAAACAGGAAAGATCTTATTGTAATTATTCTATTAAACTCTGTGAGATTAAAGATTACAGTAGCATATATCTAAAGGATCATAGCCAACAACCTTCATTCATTCACATTAGGTATGGTAATTGGTTAACAACAGGTGACAAACAGAGCAGGAAATAAGATGCTTCCCAGTCCTTCATTCATTAAAATCCATTACAGTGCAGCTCGTTAATATTCTCCACCAATCAGGCCAATTACATGTGAACTTGATTGTATTCTGCAAGACAGTCATTGGTTTTAATGGAGAGTGGTGCTGTTTGTTTTCTGACTCAATAGTAGCCAGTTAGATTTCTGACCATCTGGACATACTGGACCGCACATAAACCTTGTCAACTGGACAGGATCATTACAGAGGGAGTGGAGGAAGGAGGGAGGAGAATACATTCATTTTCTTTTCTTTCACTTCTACTTTGTTTTGTATTCTACTGTTTTTGACTTTAACAGAGTGCACCCTTGAACACTGCACTTATTTAGTGTATCACCGCCCCATCAGAGGCCTTAATTTGCATCTCTGATGTTGTTCCTGTGTTTGTCTTCTGTGAAGTGTATTTTCAGCACCGTGTGCTGCCTAATAATGGCACTTCTTGTTTGCTGGTATTTAGTGATAATGAGTAAAAATAGAGTGCATTTCAGTCCCCAAAGTGTTTACATAAAGGAATATAACCCCTTGTGTACTGTCGGCCCAACAAGAACTTGTATTATGCATCTCATAAATGTGTTAGCTTCGTTTGAACATTGGACAAATGGTCCATTAACATAGCTGACTGCAGTCCAGCAGCTCTCTCCACCACACAACAGATGGTCTATAATTTAGCACTGTGATATTCTTTGGATGAAATTCAGTCCTCACACACTATACCATGTATGCCTGTGCATTCACGCTCACACGGCAACAAAGACATCCATCCATACAGACACCCACTCTCTCACACACATGCACACACACACTGTTCATACTTCACGGTTTAACTGTGTACAGTTGTGTCCACTAACCAATGACTGATCTCTGTGAGACGCTGCCAAGTTGTTTCGCTGTGACCACAGAATGTCATAGTTGGTATGAACTGTCGCCACAGAGACATATGGACCATTTTTTTCTGTTGTTGGCACGGCTTGAATAAACAGAGCTTTTTCACTGTCATGGATGGCATGTTCAGTGACTGTATGGGCATTGTTTATGCTGTAGGTTAAAAATAACTAGACTTATCAACATCTTTTGAGAAAATATACAAATGAAACAAATTTACAATGTGAATAAATGGCCTGACTCTTCTCTAAAACCCAATATAAGAATAAATGAAATGTTTTTACAATCCTAAAGTCATAGCTTCATAGATGTATCCCTTTGCTCTATTTGCTATCAGGTAATTAGTTGGTGAAAGCCGTTACTGTGAAGCTGCATGCATCACAAAATTATTTCTTTTTGTAGTGCAGACCTGGACAAAACTGTTCAACACACTTTAAACAAAATTAACAGTCACTAGGATAACCAACAGGATAATGTTTTTCAGTGTTTTCAACTTTTTTATAACTTAAATTGAGACCAAAAAAATAACTAAATGTTTTAATCGGTACAATTAAAAGCAGGTTTGGTCGAGGTCTGCTCTGTCTACCTTTTGTTCTTTGGCAGATGAAGCTCACTGACACTACGAAGCTTCTTCTTCTTCTTTAAACGTTGCAGAGGAGTTTGAGCGACAGGAGAGATGAGCAGGGCGTCCAATAAGGACTGAGACACTGCTCTGTCTGCAGGACAGGGACTGCTTTGATAAGTTGTTGTGACCAGGTCAGGACACAGTGAGGAAGAGAAAAGACAGAGGATGAAAGGGAAATCACTGCGGCTGGATTAACCTTGAATTATGAGCCCCAGATCAAAAGTTTGGTTTTGGGCTTAATTCCCACTATACATGTCAGTGTCTTTATTTCCTAGACACCAAAAAACCTACAGCTCAGATCATTAATTAATTATGTAAAAATTAAACAACTGAAAATTCAATTGGCAATTAATTTGAGGGATTTTTTTCAAGCAAAACCAAAAACAAAAAAGCTGGACATACAAAATATTTGAAGATGTTAACTGAGTATAATGAAGAGCCCTTATCACTATTATTTAACATTTTATAGAATAATGATTAATCTACTAAGATGTTCAGATTCAGAGGACAATAAAATTACTTCATCTGAGACTTTTCTTTGTGATAGTAACTTATTATCTATTTACATATTACAAAAAGGAGCTTCATACAAACTACAGCAATTTCAGTGTAAAATATAGATTTTGACACAAGGTCTTTCTATAAGACTGGACCCACCAGAGGACAGAGGACCTGGTGCTCTCACTTTACCTTTCATGCACTGGACTGCAGCACACAGCGCTTGTGTGTGGTGCAGGTTGTCTGGGAACACTGTGGGAGTGGGGAGGTGGGCAGGGGGCGGCTCTGGGCAGAAAGTCCAGAGGACTTGACAGGAGAGCTTTACTGTTTACACAAACACACCCACACAGATGCAATATACTGTAAGACACCAGCAGAAAATAAGAAACAATGACTGTCTTCACACAAAATGCCAAAAGGAGACTAACATGGCAGCTTGACACGACATTTAGTCACTGAGGGAAGAACATGAACTTTGTTTATCCTGAAACAGGGAAGTGAAAATCATCATAACCTTGTACCTGACTGGTTTAGAAGTGATCACATGATGCCGTAGTGATGTATCAGATAGAGGGATATTGACCTTGTCTGGGGAGCTGGTAGGACAGCCAGAGGAAAAACAACACACATTGGAAAACTACTTGAAGCAAATAAACATTTACTTCATTGAATGATATGTTGGATTTGCTGTGCAGCACCTGTGTTGATGTGAATGGTTAAACTGAGTGTGTGCTGTCTTCAGACACTCAGCATCAGAGTGAAATAATTTATGGTCATCACCATCGTACCCAGTTGCACTGTTATTGGACTCAACATTTTCTGAGTTGATGCTGTCCTCTAGTGGTGTGAAAGAGGAACTGCTAGACCAAAAAAAAAAGAGAAAATGGTAAACAATCAGTTTGATGACAGCAAAAAGTCTTTTTGATAAAATATTCTACACTCAAAGTACCTTTCAGCAATATGCTGTTGAAGGCTTGGAGCAGTGACATCTAAAACAGGTGGTCTGAGGACAGGGACTGGATCAGAGGAGGCCTCTGGCAGCTGGTTTTGAGTTGGTAAAGAACTGCTATCACATGTGGAGTATACTGCTACTGTTTGAGCAGGTAAAACACTGAAAACAGGCAAACAAGAAGCTGGAACCTGAGCACCGACAGGACTTGGCCCAAGCAACGAATGCTCCATGTTGGCCGGCGAAAGCACTGCATCAGGAAAGCTGTTTTTTGCCTTTTGTGCATCAGAAATGCTACAAAGATGGGTGTGAGATGATGGCATATGGTTCAAGCCTGAGCCATTGTATGCTAAAGGTACCAGCATCTGAGCTAATGGATAGTTCACATTAGATTTTGAGTGTATTTGAGGAAACACATCAACAGAATTTGAATACGACACTGGGATGGCGAACAGGTGTGCTGGAGATGGCACATTGTTGTCTTGGTTCTGGACGTTTAAGAAGCTCTCAGGATAAGAAATGAGGGAATGGTTTTGGACTGTAGCGCTCCTCTCTGGCCAGTGCTGATTGGCAGATGCCCCCTGAGGCTGTGGCTGGTCAGCGTGAGCAGATATGGGCATGGTGTTTGCAACATTAAGGCCACAAAATGCTGTGATTGAAAGTGGTACTTGGTCAGATGATTGATGAGCTGGAGATCTGTCACTGGCAGATAATAGACAGCAGAGAATAACGTTATTGGGTTCACAGTGTTAACAATTTAGACTGAAGTTTATTTTAGAGTTGGACAGTGAAGTGAGAAAATAAAATGCACTGAAATGAGAGAAATCAAAAAAGTGACTCAGGTTATGATTTGGGAATTAGTGTTTTAGTCTGTAACAGATTAAAATGGGTACCTTTTTATACACAACAATCTACAAAATATCAATATGTTATTTTTTGTGTCATCTTTAAAAGTGACAAGGAACAACTCAAAGTGAAGAAGTGAGCTAGAGTGTCACAAGTTCAGAGAATAATTTATACCTGACCTCCCCATTTTCTGTCTCAGAGTCAGTGAGACAGCTACAAGAGCAAAGAGTGGAGGAGCAAAAGATGCAGAGGAGAAAGAAAAAGACACCAAAAACAGAGAGAAAGGGAAACAAGAAGAAAAAACTTCAGTTTATTTGCTACAATATTGAATTTTCAAACACCAAAGAGAAATTCCAGCCACTAGATTCTAGTTGTTTGTTTTTTAAATGCTGAAAGAATAAACTAATCATATTTAGCACAATCTGCAGTAAGTAAACACGGGGATACAATAACAGTAAAGGCACTGGAGAAATAATTTACATAGCAAGGGCCTCAAAATAGCATTTATACAGTCACTTAGCACACCATCAACCCTAAACAGCCTGAAGACAACCCTCCTCACTCGCTTATTTCTTCTGTGTCAAACCAGAGTGGATTTTTTCCACCCCAGGAGCAAGGCACATAAAATATTGGTTTATATATACTGTACATACATGCATAACAAGATGAGATGTCTTCTAATTTATTCTAGATGGCACCATATATCTGTGTGTATAAAATAGTAATGATGTAATGATGTAAACAAGCCTGAAACACTTTTAAAGAGTCTTCTCTAACACACATTGACATAAAGAATGCAGCGAGTACACACACACACACACACACACTCACACACAAACAAACAATGGCCAGATTTGTTTATTTTCATGATTTCAGAAATAGACTCCCTCCTCCAAACCATACACCTTCTTCTTTATATCACATGCTATGCTGCACTTAAGTAGAACAAAAAGCAACAAGTGAAACAACAGTGTGGCACATTTGGGACTAAATGTGAGTCTTTATGTTAAGGTTGTTTTTTTCTCTTTATATTATCATCTAATACGGAGACTTCCAAAATAAAATGTACACTTTGTCTATTTATACATTTCCTGTCATGCTCTGTGGGTCATCATTTATGGTGTGATGTTTCAAAATAAATTTGAACTGAGTCAAAACTAATTTCTAATTACTCATTTTTAACATTTTTTATTTTTTTTTAAACTGATTGATCTGATGTACATACAGTATTTAAAGTAAACTAAGGTAGGCAGAGATGAGGCTCAACAGCTGTAAAGATTATTTCCAGACTACTTGTTTAGACCCTGTCAGATTTCAAGCTTTTAATTTGAAGCTTTAGATTTGTTGTCACTCATGTCAGTAATGATGAAAAACTATGCCACACACTGTTTTTTTTTAGCTTTAACCAACTCAGTTCTAACCACTGACACAGGCACTTTAATCAAACACTAATATGTGTATAAAGGGGTGAAAGTACACACACACTTCTTATAATTAATGTATCTACACCTTTATGGTTGGAATCAGTGGAGTGGGCCGAGCACATAAGCTACACTTCATAAACGGTCTAAAAGGGACCAGCAAACAGTGAAGCCCACACACATATACAGCCACAGAGGACGCCAGTATTCATTTAATCTACTTCCCTTATTCCCATCTCTCCACAAGCTTCTAACAATCCATTTCATAGACCTAACTGATACGCCTGAACACATACACACAAGGGCAGCCAATCACACCTACATACAGACTCAGACACACACAGACAGTCTATTGGACATTGAGGGTGCGAGCAGACACTCCATGGTGCCAGTCTCTCAGCTCGTGGTACTTGGGGCCAATCACCAACCGAGTGGTGGTCTTGTTCACTCTGCCATCCAGCACACCAGAGTAAGAGGAGGGAGGAAAACAAGAAGAGACACCAGAGGAAACGAGAAAATAATTTAGGAGAGGCAGGACATTTGCCGTACTATCTGCAGTGAGATGCAGCATAAGCCATGCCACGAGGAAAGTGAGATGAAACAGAAAACCACAAAAAAAAAAAGCAGATGATACATGTAGTAGAGATTTGCTGTCATCATGAGAAGAGAAAAAAATGACAGAAATCACTACATTAAAATGAAGAAACTGTGAAGAATTCATAATGTCAGGAGTTTATCTTCACTGTGTCTGAACCATGAAGTCACACACCAACACCCACAGTCAGCAGGAATGTCTGCATGTTAACATGAGTGATCACAGGCACACAGTGATCACATGCATTGCAACAATCCACTCTGAGCCACAGGAGCACATCACAGGAGAATAACACCGCGGCGCAGCCATGACCGTCAACCACACAATCAACAAGTTATACAACAACATGCAGCACTGCAAGGCCATCACATCCACACACAGCCACGAGGAACACCGAGATCAGCTGACATGTTTAACGTCAACCTTCAGCGGTGTCAAAACCGCTCTCTGAGCTGTTGCAGAAATTCAGATTTGACACACTGGACAGAGCACAGTGGTCTGTTGTTTAACTTAATGGATCAAATGTCATCTGTCCACTGCTGTCTAGACAGACAGAGTCCATACAGCATCAATATGACAGTCACAACCATGAGTGCAGCTTTTACATTAGAGTTAGAGACATCCAACTGAGCGGGTTAAATGAAACACAAATATAAACATCAACTGAAAAGTATGTAGTGTTATTCTGCACCATCATTCATAAAAATACAACAAAAACAAAAGGAAACGTTTTCATTTCCATGCACTTACTTTGTCTTCTTGGCCATGTCAGCTTCCTCATTTTGAACTGCAAAAGAAATTGTTAAAATTGTTCAGTAAGCAGCAAGTTTTCAGGATTGGTCAATAATTCTCATGCACTAATATCACATGGATGATCTCTGTGGTGACTCTGTACTTAGGTCAGCAATGTACCGTTCTCAGTGCCAGTGATCTGAGCCAGGATCTTAAAGGATCTGGACTGGGTGGTGCCTGTGCGTGGGCGCCAGTCCTCCGTGTCCTCCATTATGCGTTTTCTGCTAGCATCAGCATGGGTGGGCACATGATAAAAATGGATGTCTGTGTCCACAATGTGTTTCCTGGGAACTCTGAGAACGGACATGGGAGAAAAGAAGGGATGGCATCAGGAAATATACCTTTAAAGTTGTATGACCTCTTAATATAATCAACCACAGCAGCAGAAACCAGGACTGTGGAGGTTAAAGTCTGTCCACCAGACTGTGTTATGGGACAAAATAAGAGGTTATTATGAGGTATTCTAAATTAATACACAGTACTGTACTGACACTCGGTTAGAGGAATTAAACTGAACTGTTAGATGATTTGTGGTTACATCAGATGACAATGTAATCACTCCACACTTTGTTAAAAAGATTTGGTGTGTAGGTCTACACCAACTGAATACCTTGGTGGCTGAGGTTTCCTTAAAAACCACAAAGGAAAAAAAGAAAACAGAAACAGACAAAATAAAGACAGGGGAACATAAAACACTGATCTTAACAACATCATAGAGAAACCATGAATCTGTGAAAAGACTTACTTCAAAATACTTTGAGGTCCACTAAAGGGGAGGGAAAGACAGAAGACAAACACAGATAGAAATTAAAGAAATTAATTAAAGAAAGTGTTAGCAATCACCAAGACTGGAAAATATAAAGAGGAAAGCTAAAAGCATGCACTTATGGACCACAGCATCCCCTTGCATGCACAACACAGAGCGAAGGGAAAATCTAAATCAGTCAGTTTCTATTTTCTGCCACAAGGTGGTGCAGGTGAGCTGTCTGAGTTTCTTCACACATGGAGTCATTCATAATATTGGACAGTTTAAAAAGTGCAAGGTTTGTATTTATAAACATAAACCTTTTACTTGATTAGTATGAGGTATAATTATGATTAAAGGTGTACAGTTAATGAGTGTGCAATCTCAACCTTCACTGACATTGGGATGTTGACAGGCCTGTTACTAATTGGTTGTTAATAAATCAACTCTTGAGACAAATACACACACATACACACACACACACACACATGGGCACGGAACAATTTTTTTTCAGGCTCGCTGTCAATAAATCACCTATAAATACACCCCCACCAGGAAACTCACCTCGCACATTGAACAGACTGATTTATGTGTTGAGTGTCTCTCAACACGTTCTTGTTATGGCAGCAGCTATGTGGGTGTGGCAGTGTTAACGGCACAGTGTGAGCCTGGTCACACACTTTCTGAAAGCATTTGACAATATAGTCTGTGTGTGTGACAGTGTGTGTGTGCGTGTGGGGTGGTGGGCACGTGCACGCCACTCAGGCAATATTAATATTTGTGATTTATACTTCTGATGAAGATATACTGTTGCCTCCAGATACTGTACCAAACATTGGATTGATTTTAATTAGCTGAAAGGCTGCAGATCTTGCACAATGCATGCATGAAATTAAGGATAAATAAAATGTTATTAATAACAATTTTGTTTAATTACGACTACAGATGATTTTAACACCTAAGCAAACTATATAACTAAATGCATGCACAGAAAAAGAGACAGGTAACAAAGGAAAATAGACAGTTGAACACTTGACATGCTTCAGAGACTAACTTTATGACGGGAGGACCTGCTGCAGTCTGTGAAGCAGAAAATTAAGGGTTGAAGGAAAGAAAGATTGACAGAGGACGCTGATATAGACATAAGACGTATACATTTTTACAGTAAAGAACCATGAAAGATATTATTTACAGCTCCCCTCTGAAACAAGCCACACAGCAGACAAGCAAGCAAGATGCAATTAAGGACACACATGATGTAATGCTGCTTTACTGGAAACTGCATCACATACAGTTATGTAACAAACACTTTTTACCTTTATACCTAATTCTGTATATTGATAATCAGTGAAGGTAAATCTATATGTTGGAAAATATCTACTATAGATCACCAAAATGTAACATCTGAACAGCCTTTATTGAAAACATAAAGTAAAGGGTTAATAAAAAAGCCAAAAAGACCATTCAGATAGAAATGTTTAAGTGAAGAGAACCTGCCAGAAAAACCATAGAAACACTAAAAACAGATGTAGTTCAAACTTAAATAAAGGAGTTTATGTTATTAAATGTGTTATTAAATGTCATGTGTGATATTCTGGAAGGCTGTGTACTCAATTGAAATGCTGCTTGTGTGTGTGTGTGTGTGCATGAGTACATGCTGTAAGATTATATTGTGCAGATCACTGGTGTCTGCTGAGTCTCACAGAAAGAGAAACCGCTGACCACTTTCGAAAGTGCACAGAGAAAGTTAGAGTTGGAATGGACAGAGAAATTATGAGTCATAACGGGAGTATACCGAGTCCATTTGGCATCTTTAATACAATAAATCCAATAGCAACCACGCATAGCCTATTTTGAAGGCTGCATGTGTGAACTAATCACTAAAAAAAAAAATCACTGGAAAAAAATGTGTGAACAAGTGGAATAAACTGGTTTGATGAGAGTGTGTTAGTCTGTGAAAAGGCAGAGAGTATGTGTAAATCTACATGGATTCAATTCTGAAACTTTTACTGTCTGACTGATTTGCTGCAAGAGCAAAGAGAATGCCACAGAGCTCATGTTACCAATGCAGGCTATATATAAACAGCTTAGTCACAGCATCACAGCATAGTTATACTCACTATGCCTCTACAGAGAGAGGACAGAAAAGGAGACAAAGTAGATGATGGTGGAAATGATGTTGACAAAGACAAGAACAGGCAGCTTGGGTGTGAGAGAAGAAGAAGGGACAAAGGCAGAGGATGAATGTAACTGATGAGGCTTTTGGTAAAGGTCCTCTTCAGTACCAACCACTAATAATACAGTGTACAGCCAAAGTTAAAAACACATAACAAAGAGGATGGATTGATTCACTTTCATAACTTTAATATGAGGTAAAAAATAAAAAGTTTTATTTGTCTGCATGTATTTGTTGTGAGCTCATGTTTCACAACACATTTCATGATTTGAAGAGAATTTACAGAGCTCCATCACTTCTCCAGTTTTCCACCATGAAAACACGGCTGTTTAACGTCTGTCAGTAGAAAGTTTTCCACCTACAAGTCCAGCAGTAAACAAGAGGTACAATAAACCACTTGAGTTTGCTTATATAGGGCTTCCAGATTGGTAGTTTAAGTTTCACTTGTCAGAGGTTCATTTCTTTTAAACCAAACCAGCCACATATTGATGAAAGTTGAGGCTATTTGTGTGCAGAACAGTGGCTGACACTTCAGCCTGACTTATTGAGGTGTAAGAACTTTATAAGTCAAGATCCAAGTGCAAGATGAAGTATTAATATTGGATTCTGGCAATCCTGACCAGGGGCAAGAATAAGGAACGATACTCTATTATTTTTTGTGACTCTGATAATAACACGAATATTAACACTATGTAAGTTTTGTAAACTAATTACTTGCTCAACTTCAAGCCAAAACTTCAAAAGTTAACAAAAATGCATTAAGTTTGTATTTTTAGACAAACATCAGGCTATGGTACAAATTGATATTTCAATATGACCTTTTGAATAATTGAGTGAGGGATTCATCAGCCGACATCCAGCAGACAGTGGTGGACGTGTACAATAATCACAGGCAAGAAAAAGAATAGTAAAGGATCTTATGTCCCAGAGACAGAGCCACACTGGACAAAGTTGGGGAAAACAAAAGAGCCAATGACTGAATAATGAATCTGATTGCTGAGATGACCACCACTCACCCATTAAACTGCAGTGGTAAGGCTCCACCCTGACTCTCCAATAGGCCCCGCCTCTGCCCCATGGCCACCTCACACGCATTCTCAGTGGAGTAGAGGTTGATTGGTGTGTTATACACCGATGGCTGAGGCGGAACGAGGACAGGGGGGGAGGAGGAGGCAGAGGATGGGTAAGAGACAGGAGGTGGAGAGATGGGAGGAGGAGGAGGAGGAGGCAGAGGGGGACTGGTGTGGAGGGAGGCAGGTGTGAAGGCAGAGGACGGGGAGGGGATGAACGTGGCCAGAGGGGATTGTGAAGGAGGGTATTCGCTTTCTGATCTGTAGCCCCCGAAAGGTCTGGGTGCCTTGTTGTAGGGGTCAGTGGAGTGGTTGGAGGAGTGAGGGTGAAGATGGGGTGGAGGAGGGGGATGGGTGATGGCTACTGGTTTTACGATGTCTGCTCTGTTGGCCTACCGATATGAGACAAAAGCATGCAGATACACACAAAAATAAATCACATCAAAGCACACATGATACTGATGTCTCCTAGATTATAATTTTGGGATATATGTTTGCCCAATGGACAGAGATGTAGTCTCTGAATTTGTAATATAACAGGGAAGCATCAGTATATCTGACTGCTATTCACAACAAAACAATAATGTAGCAAATAAATCAAAACAAAGGCAACTGTCATGCAACAAAATGTAAGTATGGCATTGTTTCAGAAGGGTGTGTTTAATTAAAAGATCTTTTTTCTCTGCATGACACCTCAGGTGAAATAGATGTATGTTTTGTTTTGTGCTGCCATATTGATTCAATAATCATATCATATGTTGGCAATTAAGAAAAATAAAAACAAACTCAGACATTCATTTATCAAGCTATCAAAATAATAGATTAAAAATTCTCATTGTTAAAGACTAAAAACATTTACCTGAGGTGCCTTAATAAAACAGTGATATTTACTGATTGTCGTTATGGACTCAGTTGTGCACAGCTTTACGGTACCTTTGGTGCCACCGGAGGGGGGTTGGGAACACTGGGGGCCCTGAAAAGAAGCAAAGAAGAAGAGAAAGGGAAGGTGAATGAGTTACGATTGCACAACACAGCTCTTTTCCCTTCCACTACTTCCTTTGAAAAATGGCGATTGTTAGCCAAGACCATGTGGGTAAAATTACACAAGCTCTTCCAAACTGTTTGCTGATATTTATAGAGCCATTCAAACTGTCACATTTTCAGATCTTGCTGTGGATTAGAAAAAATGTGGTTGCAGTGAATTACGACTAAACCTGAACTCTCGGCGTGGAAACCGACACGGAGGGGTTTCTGTCATCGGCTATGACAGAATCCAGAGGAGCCTCACTGTGTCTGTGTCGAACAAAGAAACTGAAGTTGCTATGAAAACTGTGGTCTCTTTGGACGTACGTGTGCTTTTGAAGGCAGCTGTTTTAAGTCTATAAAGGCCTGTACCAATCTGATACTCTTGGAGTTGGATACTCTTGATGCCTCTTTGAGCCGTGATCTCCCATAAAGGTCATCTGAGGAACATGCCTATAACGCTCCACACTCTTAAACTTAGTCAGAAGAGATATTGGCTTAGCACCTCATGCTAACATTAATTTTACCGAGATCATTTTTCATCTGTTCTCTGCTGACCGGCCTAATTTAAGATGATAAACCAACGTGGATGACTCTACACAAGTGTTCAAATGAGGAAATTCAACTTTACCAGTGAACATTTACACACATGGAAGAAATAATAGTTAAACAATGCCTCAAAACTTCATTAAGCACGATAAAAAAGGGGGGAAAAAAATTCACAGCAGTTAACATAAATTAAAGGTTAGGTAAACTGTGCAGTAACTGAAGACATGTAAATGTCAGCAGCTTTGCATTCCTTTCAGAGCAGCACTTCTAGAAACTTCCTCAGGGAGGTTCATGTCCTTCACCTCTGTAAATTTGAGCCGACACTCTCGTAGTAGCTAGAATCACATCAGTCCACAAATACAGATACAAACTTTTCTTGCCACCTCTTGTTTCCCCCACTACTTTGTTTTGTCAACAGAGTCCTGACACTGTCATCTTGTTCCTTCAACATAAAATACACAACAACTTTTATCATACCTGTGGATTTTTGATGTAATCAGAGGACATCCAAAAGAGAGTTTGAAGAAGATAAAGTTAAATATCTGCACTGGTGGACAAAGTACTCAACTCCAATACTTGAGTCAAAGTACTGATACTGTGGTCAAATCTTCCTCAACTATAAGTAAAAGTTACATGGTCAAAATTTTACTCAAGCTAAAGGACTAAAGTACTTATTTTTAAAAATACTTAATTATTCAAAAGCACAAAGTAAAAGTACATCTTCTAATATCAGTACATTGCTGTATTGTTTTCTCAGTGACTGACTCAATCCCTGACTAATGTATGCTTTCCATTAATGTGGTATTTTAAGCTGAAAGTGCTTCAATGAAAATAAAACTCCTTCCTGAAGAGTGTGTATAATACTTTGTGGACTGTTTTGCTTTTTTGTTCTAAAATTTCCCATCAAGAGGGCCAACATGGCCAACCTCTTTATTGGTTGGTTCTGCTGCCTGTCACTACCGGATCAACTGCCCATTTGGTAACGGTAACTCTACCTGGACAAACTGCCTGAAACACCTTGCTAGAATAAACTGTATATAAAGTAAGTAACGACAAGCTACTGAGAAATGTAGTGGAGCTGAAAGTACAATATTTGTCTTTGAAATGTAGTGGAGTGAAAGCAATAAGTTTAAAAAAAAAAATTTAAAAAATGATCAAATAAAGTACAGATACTCAAGAAATTTACATAAGCACAGTACTCAAGTAAACTACATACTGGGTTAACTACATCCTAGACTAACTACATACTGGGCTAACTACATACTGGACTAACTACATACTGGGCTAACTACATACTGGACTAACTACATACTGGGCTAACTACATACTGGGCTAACTACATACTGGACTAACTACATACTGGGCTAATTACATACTGGGCTAACTACATACTGGGCTAACTACATACTGGGCTAACTACATACTGGACTAACTACATACTGGGCTAACTACATACTGGGCTAACTACATACTGGACTAACTACATACTGTGCTAACTACATACAGGACTAACTACATACTGGGCTAACTACATACTGGACTAACTACATACTGTGCTAACTACATACTGGGCTATCTACAGACTGGTCTAACTACTTACAGGACTAACTACTTACTGGACTAACTACTGTACTCCGTTACTTTCCATCACTGATGGACAGTAATCTGTTATAGGACCTCCAAA
>OOFC01045655.1:0-11349 GCA_900323345.1 Pseudochromis fuscus
AGGTTTGCATAAAATGCTATTTTTAGAAGCAGCTGTTCATGTTTCTTGTCCTGTATCGAGATAACATTGAAGAACTGGAAAAATTGGATTCCAGAGCAACAAACCATGATCAACAACAACTAAATAAAACCCTTTAAGGCAGGGGTGTCAAACTCGTGCCACGGAGGGCCGAGACCCTGCAGGTTTTCTTTCCAGCCGGTCCCTCCAGCAGCTGATCTCACTGATTAGCTCCTTCCCTCAAATTGAAGGAGGTGTTGATGATTAAAATCACCTGCTTTAGTGACCGGCTGTAAAGAAAACCTGCAGGGTCTCGGCCCTCCGTGGCACGAGTTTGACACCTGTGCTTTAAGGCATTCAAGGACAGTTGTAATACAAGATTGTTTTAGGGAAAAATCAGCAGCCAATTGTTTGTTGATTATTTAAGATTTGGCTCAGTTGCAGCCTAGAGACAATTGACAACCCAGTCTACCAGCTTTGATAGGGCAGCTTTGTCTGCATCCACCTGATCAGATTATATCGGAGTTCCACAGAAGCTCAAAGCGATATTCAACAACTGAGCTCCCAGCTCTTCCTGCTGCCCTCCAGGTAGGAACTCTGCAGACAACTCTCTGTAGGTGCTGCACACTCTGCGCTCGTGAACATCTTCTCTATGAATAGCATGTTTCCATTTGTGACGTGCCTCACCGTATAAAACTACTAAACACCTGCGAGGAAGATGTACAGCTACATGGAGTTCCCCTGCTAGTCCCAGCTCTGGCAGACCCTGTTCAAGGGACATGGTGAGTGTAGTGTTCGATAACATGTTGATGGTGACCAGACGCTCCCCCCACAGCCAGGAGTCGTCAAGGTGGGGATCGATGGCTGAGCCTCGCTCAGGACTGTAATCCAGATTGCACTGCTCCACTGGGTGAAAGCCTGCCAGGCTTGGCTCCTTCTGCATCCGGTGCACAAGGTTTTGACTCGAAGCAGGGAGTCCACTGAAGTCACATACTCGCACTTTCCTTTTCTTAAAGTTCACCTTTGGGCCAAAGTCCTGCAACAATGTGACAGGAGACTTTTGTTTCTTTAATCTGAATATAATATTAAAAACAATGTAATGCTTACGTATCATTTATTGCATTCATACATAGACTTTCTACCCTAAAATGTTTTTCGTGAGCTACACATGTTCGGTATGACCTGTTTTCTTCGACCGGACTGGGACAGATTCCACACATCCTGGTCCATCGTGGTTATCAGCTCCTTCTCCTCCTCTTCCGATATGAAGTTATTCCACAAGAACACACCAGGAAAGGGGAAGGATGCAGCCTCGGCATCTTTGGCAACAGCGAGCTTCATCTCGGGATTGTAGAGGAAATGATGCACAATCTCCACACACAAAAAACACAACAATAGTATCTCTGCCTGCCACCCAGGACATGTGCATACATCCAGATCAATAAGAGGGCAGGTGACATCACTGCAGAGACCATCACACAATGGACACAACCTGTTGCACCTCCTCCCCTCTGGTAGGCGCAACAAAACCCTGCACGCCAAAACTACCAGCCATCAAACTGTTTTTTCCACAGGTCATTACCCTGACAAACATTTAATCAGTCTATAACCCAGAACACTCTGCACGTTGCTAATAACCCGTATCTATTGTTGATAATTGCATTAGTTTTTTTCATTGCACTACCATCCGTCCACCTATAAACTTTTATTTTCTTTGCATCATTATTCTGCCTTAATGCACATATTGCCCTCGTCTTAATTATACGTCTGTTTACATTTTAGTACATAATAAATACATAATAAATCTGATTCTTCTACTTTGTTTTCGGATGCTGACCAGTCTGACCGGAAGAGAAGTGTAGTGAATAGGTTATTAAAATAGCTTCGGATTAATCACATTAGACACTTCCAGCATGAAACACTCAAAAATGTAGTATTGTGAAAAGCTCAGTAATAACACGTTTGTAAAAGATAAAATATCCTGTGAGGCTTCCGTAGCTTGTTGTGAGTAGCGCTACTGTCCTTTGTCGCTTTGTCCTTTGACCTGTTCATAGAAACACCGTAAAACACAGTTTTCAGATATAAATACCATTGATTCAGTCGCCGCCGGTTGAACTTTTTCTTTCAACTTTTCACACACAAGACACCGTCTGACGCCTTTACAAGCACACGAACCACCGCCAGCAGTAACACCGGGAGCCATCTTCCTGTTTCTTCTTCGTGTGTTGGCAATTGACGTAAGCTCCACTGCAAAACACGAATATCGCCACCTAGCGGAGAAGATGGGAATACTCAGTTTGTTTTAGCATAACGAACCATATTTTAAGTTGAATACTATTTATTATTACCTATATTTGAAAACAGTCAGGTAATGAAAATAAACAAACGAATAAAGGCGAAATATAAAAATAACAAGCGTCAAAATAGATGAAAAGTAAGCTATTATCAATGACAAGAATCAAGAATCTTTATTTGTCATTATGCAGGCATAACGAAATTTGGTTCCAGCAGCTCTCGGCACATAATAAAAAGGCACATAGTGTAAACAAAAGACACATTGTATAAAAGTATACACTAGAAATATCTAAGTAAATGAATAGAAAAAGGAATAAAACACAAGCAAAAACGCAATTAAAATGTAGATGGCCGGTATAGTATAATAAATAAAAAATAAAAGTATAATATTACGTGGGTTTTAAGACATTTTTTTTAAAATCGGAAATAATAATTTTCAAAAGCTGAAAATGTTCAAATAACCTCAGATTATTTACAGAGGTTGTATGTAATTTGTCTACTTTCACAAAATAATTCCAAATCTTTTCTCTGCATGAAATATATTTTTTTATTATTTGAATAGTAATACTCAAAACTGAAAATAAATTATTACGTTTTTTCATGGCAAAAAACAAACAAAAAACGTATTTTAAAATGCATACATGCAAACCACGCCTACCGGAAGTACGTATGTTTCCCGGGAAAGCTCGTTTTGTGGTTGTTTCACTGAAGTCCTTGAAGTGTTTGTAAGTACTTTTATCCTCACAGTGTAACAAATTCACAAGTTTGATGTTTGCATGTGAAAGAATAACGGGTGGGTTGTGTACTACAACTCACGAACAAGATATTTGTTGTTTATAATTTTAACGTAGTCGCTCAGAGATTTGAAGATGTGGTCGTCCCAACGTGGTTAGCTAAACTCTGTGGTTTCTAACAAAACTTAAGTTTATTGAATCAAGTCATCAAATTTTATCCCGTTGTAACATAAACCATTTCATTGTTTTTATTTTATTCATTGAAAAGATGAGAAACCGTTTCTGAAGAGCTCCTGCAATATAAAACCTGCACTTACTACCGGAACTACAGAGAGTTGATAGATCAGGTATTGTCTGTGGTCATCCTCAGGTGATTGTCTTTCCACGTGGGCAGCCTACAGATATACACTCGCTGTGAACGTGTGTTAATAGATGAGATCTTTATTTACTTGACTGATGACCTAAAGGAAATTTTACTAAACAAAGACACATATTAAGGTACTATACAGTGCATCATATCAAAACAAGGGAAACACCACAATCTGATCTGGAAAGAAGACTCGACAATCTTGCTGGATTTCATTTTATATTAGTCAGACATATAAAATCGATTTGTTCAAACCTCGGCTGAAGTAGTTTGATTCATTTGTTCACATTCTGCAGTTCTCACCAACACTTTGTCTGTGTTGAATACACTTCAGTCCTGAAACAAAAGGACTTTTTTTTAGTAAAGGTTGACCCCAAAATTACTCCTCGAATTCCAGTAGTTCTGAGTTATAGATCACCAGACATAACTGTGAGTGACTTTGTCCTTTGGGGACATGTCAAAGACAGAGTTCATGTCCCTCCACTCTCTGTAAGGATCAGTGAAGCTCTACACGTGATTGAACATCTGGACCCAGCTGGATTAAAGCATCAATGTTTGCTGAACAACGGGGGGGGTGTCGAGTGTCTATGATAATACCACATGAAACCTTATTAGTTTGTGCCACTGTAGTCACCAATACTGTAGAAATATCCATTCAGGGTTTGATGTTATGACTGTTTGAAATCCAGGAGTGTTTCAGTGGTCACTCTGCACAGTGAGATGACAGTGCTGACATCTGTTTGTCTGTTTACAAACAAACAATCTTCTTTTTCGCTGCCTTTGTTTACAGTAAGTGTTCAACAGTATCTGCATTAAAACCTTTTAATGTTACCAGAACCATGTGCGCTGCTCCCTGACATCACCGTTGCACAGAATAAGTTGGGCTGCACTCACCAATCATTACTATGGTGTTTTAGATGTGCAGCACAGGAGACTGAAATATTCAAGTCCTTACAGCATGTTTTCTTCTGAGTCATGTGTTTGTATCGTCCAACCTGAATTATGCTTCCTACAGAAAAACAATGGAGAAAATAACTGAGAAGCTTCTCCTGGAGAAAGGCTCTCCAAAAACCAACAAACTGGAGCAAATCAAAACACTGAAGTAAGCATTTTATCTTCTTCTTCCAGTGGACTCTGGATTTTCTGTTGTACTGAAATGTTTGTCACTCATATGCAGAAAGACAAATTGTATTAAATGTGTAACTCAGGACCTACTTTGTAATGATTGGCTCTTTAAAATGGGAAGAAACTGAGAGATTTCAACTGCAGGCCTGAAGCTAGAGACAAAAAACAGCTGTTGAGCTGTTATGTTATTTGATGATAACACTCACTGAAGAACTTCACCATGTGTTTGATTGGAAACACTAACTTGAGTCTCTCTGGTCCTCAGTCTGTCTAAGTTGGGGCTGAAGCTTCAGGACTTGCCGGTGAAGCTGCTGTCTCGCCTCCGGTCCCTGGAGCGCTGGGATCTGTCTGGGAACCGACTGCAGCAGTTTCCTAAGAAGCTGGAGCTGCTCACTCTTCGGTTCCTGGACCTCAGCGACAATCAAATGGAGGATGTCACCACCCTGGAGCCTCTGAGCGGTCTGGAGGAGCTCAGGATGGAGGACAACCTTTACATCACTGTGAGGACATGTGTTTTTGTTTAGTGGCAGTTGCAGCACAAATTCCAAATACATGAACAACTACCAATCCTAAAGGACGACTGTGCTAGTTCACCACTGAACATTTGAATGTGCTTTACATCAGGTGTTAGCGACGCTGCCTCACAGCGACAAGTCTCCCTCAGCTCAGTTTGAATGTCCGGTGTCTCTGTAGGTTTCCTCCCACATTTTAAAGACTTGTAATCCTGAGTACGAGCCCAGAACAGCAAATCCTTGAATAAAAATCTAACTGGATGAGGTTGTATTTATACCTGTGTCATCGCAGCCCTCACTGCACTTACTGTGCATTTCAAACCCAAATTACTGACAAATTCAAGCTCATGTTTCCTCCATTTAGGTTTATCTCTCGTCTGCTTTGGTCCAGTTGTTTCTCAGTTTCACTGTCGTCCATTTTTGACTGAGCAGGATTGTTCAGCTGTTTTTGAGGCAGCTTCACAGGATGGAAATGTAACATGATCTTATATTTAGTCTGTATCTTCAGGAAAACCTTCATCAGAAAGTGTCACCTCCAGGTCTTTGACTTCATTGTTCATGGAGCTTTTTTCTTCGTCAGGTGAGTGATAATTACAAGCTGATGGTGTTGTTGCCCAATCTGAGGATTTACAACGGTAAAGATGTCAGTACGACTGCCAACCACCTGCGCTACGTCTACAGCGACAACCTGAGGACCAGGGTATGAAACTGTTGGATTATTTTTCCTTTGATTAATTTTTGGATAAAACTCATGTGCACATTGTTGTAGCAGTTTTGCTGCTCAGCCTGGTGTCAGTGTACAAGCTGTTGCTGTTCATTTTAGATCGTTGCAGTTTGGGAGAGAAGCTTCAGTCTCCCTGATCCCATCACAACACAGAGCATGTCGCACTTGGAGACCAAGTTTGTCAGCGCTGCACGACAACAGGTCAAATTTGGACCCAGTTCAGTCAGTGACTTCACCAAATGGAAAGTAGGTTCAGGATGCTGTGAACATTCACCACTGTCTGTGTTTCCTAATATCATTTTTAATAACTCTTTGGCTTCCTTGCTCCTCAGGTGGAGATCATGGCCAAGGAGTATCTGCACTCACTGACAGACCCAAAGGAGGAAACAGACGATAAGGAGTCGACTGACACTGAAGAGAACTGTGTAAGATTTTGGAGGAAACTTTGAATTAACACTTGCAGAGTCTTCAGATGCTCTGGGCATCAGTGGCTTCATTTAAATTGCTGCAGCTTTAGATTAGTGCAGATCTAATCAGATGATCTGTCGTTGAAATGCGGTGGTGGTGGCTTAGGTGGACAAGTAATTATATAGAAAATATACTGTGATTTATCATCATCTGGGAGGAGCTCGGAGTGGAGTCGCTGCTCCTCCACGTTGAGAAGAGCCAGATGAGGAGGGGAAGAGGATGGATGGATGGATGGATGGATGTATAGTATAAGTGGGTTAATCTTCATACTCGTTTGTCCTTTATTCAGGATGTCTCAGCACCTTCCAAAAGGAAACAACCGATTTTAGTGACGGATGCCGACGTAAACTCGACACCTCGAAAACGGCTGTGTGCAGATTTCCCAGCCTCTCCAGTTGAAGACAGTCCTCACAAATCCAGCCTCCGCCTCAAACTGCAGACAGTTCCTCAGACCAACACAGTCCGGATGAGCCCCCGTAAGACCAGTCAGCCTCCGTCCACCCCCAGCAGAGGAGGACAGACGAGGGCAGAGACGCCCAGGAGGAGCTTTAAAGTGCAGCAGAGCAAAGAGGATGGAGCTCAGACTAAACACAAGGAAGCCACAGAGCTCCAGAGAGACGACGTGCTGCCCACGATAAAGACTTGTAGCAACACACAGGTAATGGACAGAAATGTGGTAAAACTGTCAACCTTGGGTCACGACCACAAGAACGATGGCTCTGATGTTTGAGCTCCAAGATCTTAAGATGTGTGCAGAGTATCTGAGTGACACAGTGTGTGTGTGGTGGTCCACAGTGTGCAGGAAGGTACTCTGCTGTCTCTGCTCTCCATCGTCCTCTTGTCCTCTTTGTCTCCTGCAGCCGGTGAGTCTGAAGCCGCTCCACGTCCTCCAGTGTCACAGTAAACAGGACAACACTGAGGACTTCTCCACTCAGCTGTGGGCCTGTGCTTTCCAGCCGCTGCCACACTCCTCTGGTAACGATCCATTCACACTGATCAGAGCATCAGGCCCACGTTCACCAAAATAAACACACGTATTTGTCAGACCCTGAAAAGCTTTATTTTGTGTTATTGACTGAAAATGGGTTAAGCTTCATCTTTTTTTCTGTCTTCACAGGCGGTGAAGCAGGAAGTCGTTTGGTCGCCACCTGTGGAGGAGACTCGCTCTGTGTGATTGACTGTGAAACAGGGATGGTGATGAAGAAGTACAAAGTGTCTGGGGAGGTCTGCTGCTTCATTTACTCTGACTCTGTTACTGTGACTTGACTTTGAAGATTATTTCTTTTGCTCATAATTACAAGATGATGAGTTAGAATTACTTGATACTTTAGTCATAACTGCAACAAAACATCTCCACTTTCCTTCCTTGTTGGATGTTCAGCTACTGGAAGCAGCAATGAATTTCTGTCTCTTTCTGCATCACTTGAACCTTTTACTGACAGAACGTGTTCATCTGTGGGTCAAAGTGTGTTGGTTCAGTGCAGGTGTTATGTTGATGTAACGCTGGAAAGATGCTGTTTCTAAATGGATGAAATTGAGTTAAATGGGCTGAAGGTGTCTGATGGTGTTTGTATGTTGTTTCTCTGGACAGGAGTTCTTCTCTCTGGCCTGGTCCACGGTGCTGATGTCCAGAGGAGGAAATACTTCAGCTCAGCACTGCAGCATCCTCGCAGCTGGTGGCAAGAGAGGACAGGTCAAACTGATCCATCCCAGAAACAACGTGGCCTACGGGGAGTTCAGAGCCAGCAAGAAGTCGCTGTCCGTCCTCCGCTTCAACCACCAGAAGGGAAACCTCCTGTTCAGTGAGTAATGAGTTACATGAGTTTGACAGATGTACATTTACACTTCATTACACGTCAGCTGTTTGTTTCTGCCCATTGTTTATTTTGTGTACTCATGTGCTTAACAAGTTCACAAGGAAACGATGTTTGGACATCACAAGAAACACGAGCGTGGAGCCACAAAGAAACCAACAGATTATCTTCTAGTTAAAATGACCCAGATTGTTTTCTGTGCACTTTTACCACAGTTTACACAACAACTTGTGGTTTAACTTCTAATGTCCACAGTTGTGTAGTTTTCCTGTCCAGTGTAGATGCACTGACTGTGGCTGCAGTTACACTGTTACACTGTGCAGGTATCAGCTGTGCTACATCGCCACAACATTCCCTAAATACAACACACTGTGCCTGCTTTGTTACCTGCACACATTTGGTTACATTACACTACAAGTATGTACAACCTCACCTGCTGAGGACGAGAGATGGATCACTGGCAATGATTGATTTATTTTAAAAGACCTTTGCTGCTGTCACTTATTATGTGTTATTCAGCCGGATCATATGACAAGAAGATTGTGATGTGGGACATCGGTGGGATCGACAGTCAGTACAACTACAGCGTTGTGTGAGTATTTCTGTGTGGATGAGCCTGTTACAATGAACAATACAATTTATCAAACAAAGTCGCAACATTTAATTTGACATGAAACTTATGTTGATTTTTTAATTTAAATCTACATTTACTGACACAGTACTTGTACCGGTCACTTCTTGTGGGCTGTCTGTTTTCCATGATGACTTCCATGAAGAACAAGTGTTATGGACTTTTGATCAAAACAAATCAACACATGTTGTGTATCTTTGAGTCTGTTACCAGTAAAACACCTTTAACATGTGAAACCTTGGAGTGAGCAAATGTCAGCTGCGTCATGAAGCTGATGTGATGGGTTCAGGAGGTTGGAGACGCTGATGTTTTAATGTTGTGGATGTTTCTTCCTTGTTTGCATCCCTCCAGTCAGCTGCTGGTGTTGGAGGTCAGCACCACTCCTCTGCACATCTGTCTTCCTCCCACCTCTCCCAGCACACAGCTGCTGACGGCCTGTGAGGACGGCCTGCACTGCTACAACACGCAGCTCGGTACCAACAACAGTGCAAAGAGGTAAAGATGTGTGTGTTCGAGCAGTCCAGTATTTATGTGATGGGTCTGGATTTTAATTATGTGTGTGCAGTGTCAGTGACAAACTGTCTCCATCTCAGTCTTAATCAGAAATGATGCATTCAGTGGACCTGTGAGCAGACAAATACTGTTTTCTCTCCTCAGTAGGTCGAAGGACATGGAGATAACTTTCCCCATTTATAAGAAGGAGGACAAAGACCGTGACTACCACACGATCGACGGCCTGAGTTTTCTTCATGATGACATAGTGGGTAAGTACAGGCTCCTACAATATACCACACGGCTGCTGTGGTTGTATTTACAGCGTCTATAAAAGTGTTTGGCCTGAGCTGGAAACTTTGACTCACACAGGATGTAATTAGCGCTTGTAGCCTTGCTAGGCGTTGTCATTGTCAGTCCACCACTGACGTCCATAAGTTTGAGTTAGAACTGAGTGTGGTCACAAGGTGGCGCTGTAATAAAGTGTCCTGCAACAACAAAGAAAGAAACTACAGGCTGTTTTCTTTCAGAAGTTAAAATCTTTCTGTTGATGCATTTGATGTTGAACACGTGTTGTTTTATTGACAATCATTTAAGTGCGACACAGTTGAGGGTCGTACATTTGAGTCCAAACCTGCACAGCTCACTCTCCTTTCTGTACTTGCCCCTCATGTTGTTTCCTTTTCCTTCAGCCTCTAAGAACTACTTGCACGGTTGCATCTACCTGTGGAGCTGGAGCCGGACGAAGGCCCAGCGTCCTGACAGGAAGAGGCGCACGGTGAGCGCTGTGGTTCTGGCCGAGCTGCAGTGGGCCAACACTGAGATCCCCTACCTGGCTCTGAACACCTGTCCTGGTAGGTTGATGGCATCGTCTCAGGAGGGCTTTGAATTTCAGTTATCACCTTCTGTGTTGACACAAATTCAGTTTTTGTGATGATTAAGTGTAGCCCAGTCTCCCTGACAGATCCCCATCAGGCTCTGTCAGACTGAGAGTATCTGTAAAGGTGAAGTTTCTGAGGTCAGAGACTTGTCCTCAGCTGTCCTCAGCTGTCCTCTGTTTGTCAGACACAGCCCTCTGACCTCGGATCGTTCTCATACACTGTGTGTGTGTGTGTTTTCATTCTCTCCTCAGGACAAGCCTACATAGTGTGTGGTGATGATCAAGGCAGGATATGGACGTATCATGTCGGCAACCTCCAGAAGAGCAGCTTCCAGACTGGGAAACCCATACAGCCCACTGAGGTACCATCTCCTTTGGATGTTTCATTACCTTCTCCCAGTTCTACTGACAACATCAGCACTTTGTTATGAGCTGCTTTTATACATTTTTACATTATAGAAAAGTCTGGTGGAGAAATACTTTGTGCTTGATTAGACTTCACAGATCTAATGGTTTATCCAGGCCGAAGTGACAGATTCAGACGCTGATGTTCAGTTTCCACACTCAATTCCTTCTGTGTCTTATTGGCTTTCTGTGAATTCTGCTTTCATGAAATATTGTAGTAAAACTGTCTTCAAAAGGAAAACAGTTTGTAGGTTGCAACATTTTTCTACTACTCAAGGAAACATTACATCCAGAGTCATTCGTAGTCTTGGAGCATGGTGACAGGATTAAACAGTACTAAGAATGGGGATGAAGACTGTCGAACAGCGGTCGGTCGATCACTGACATTATCAATCAGATGATCACTGACATTATCAGATGGTCACTGACATTATCAGATGTTATCAGATGGTCACTGACATTATCAGTCAGATGGTCACCGACATTATCAATCAGATGATCACTGACATTATCAGTCAGATGGTCACCGACATTATCAATCAGATGGTCACTGACATTATCAGTCAGATGGTCACTGACATTATCAATCAGATGATCACTGACATTATCAGTCAGATGGTCACCGACATTATCAATCAGATGGACACTGACATTATCAGATCAGATGGTCACTGACATTATCAGTCAGATGGTCACTGACATTATCAGTCAGATGGTCACTGACATTATCAGATGGTCACTGACATTATCAGATGGACACTGACATTATAAATCAGATGATCACTGACATTATCAGTCAGATGGTCACTGACATTATCAGATGGTCACTGACATTATCAGATGGTCACTGACATTATCAGATGGACACTGACATTATCAGATGGTCACTGACATTATCAGATGGT
>OOFC01045657.1:0-18955 GCA_900323345.1 Pseudochromis fuscus
CAACTCAGAGATGTTGGAGTCTGAACTCCAACATCGTTGCTGTAGATACTTCTTCATGAGTCTGACTGTATGTTTACAGTTATTGTCATTCAGCTTCCTTAATGATATTGTGTGATGGATGGATGGATGGATGGATAGGTGAATGATGGATGGATGGATGGATGGATAGGTGAATGATGGATGGACGGATGGATGGATGGATGGATGGATGGATGGATAGATGGATGAATGGATGGATAGGTGGATGGATAGGTGAATGATGGATGGATGGATGGATGGATGGATGGATGGATGGGTGAATGATGGATGGATGGATGGATGGATGGATGGATGGATGGATGGATGGATGGATAGATGGATGAATGGATGGATAGGTGAATGATGGATGGATGGATGGATGGATGGATAGATGGATGGATGGATGGATAGGTGAATGATGGATGGATGGATGGATAGGTGGATGATGGATGGATAGGTGAATGATGGATGGATGGATGGATGGATGGATAGATGGATGGATGGATGGATAGGTGAATGATGGATGGATGGATGGATGGATGGATGGATGGATGGATGGATGGATGGATAGATGGATGAATGGATGGATAGGTGAATGATGGATGGATGGGACGCCAGTGGCTCAGTGGTAGAGCAAGTTTCTACCAACCGAAGGGTCGGTGGTTTGATTCCTGCTCATCCCAGTTGCTGTCGGTGTGTCCTTGGGCAAGACACTTTACCCACTTTTGCCTCGAATGAATGGTTTGGTGGTGGTCGGAGGGGCCATAGGCGCAGACTGGCAGCCACGCCTCCGTCAGTCTGCCCCAGGGCAGCTGTGGCTATCATAGCTTACTACCAGGGGTATGACTGAATAATGGTCTCTGTAAAGCGCTTTGAGTGCCTAGAAAAGCGCTGTATAAATCCAACCATTATTATTATTATGGATGGTTGGATGAATGATGGATGGATGGATGGATGGATGGATGAATGATGGATGGATGGATGGATGGATGAATGATGGATGGATGGATGATGGATGGATGAATGATGGATGGATGGATGGATGGATGAATGATGGATGGATGGATGATGGATGGATGAATGGAAGAAAATCAGTAGATTTCCTAGAATGTCAAAATGTTATAGTTGTTGGACAAAAACAATATAAAGTCTTAAACTGCATTTCATACTCTTCATTTATATATATACATAAAAACTATTAATTACAATAATAGTAATAATGATAACAAAGCTTTATTTGTATAACACCTTTCATACATGAAATGCTGCACACAGTACTTTGCAATGACGATAAAATTAAAGAAATGAAAATGAATGTAAAATGAAAGTAACTTGTATTCAATAGTCAATATTAGATTGAACTGAATTCAAAAGTAGTGTACACTTAGAATTGAGGAGTTAAGAATAGAATTAAAATAAAAATAAAGCAAAATACATAAAATAAAAACAAAACAATAGCATCACCTTATGCAAAATAACACAGAAAAACACCAGGCATGCTGCAGACTATGAATAATTCAGTACTCTTCTGGGAGCATTAGTAGCAGTTATGTGACCTTTATTTGACCCGTGACTGTCGGCCTCCCCTGAACTGATCACTGTGCTCTGTGCAAACACCACAACACCACAGGGAGACACAGCATCATCCTGTTGTCTTACTCTCTTACTATTAAAACACTTGCAGGTGGTTCAGTGACTCTAACGTTCCCATAAGTGTATTTATAGGTGTAAATTGTTGCTTGCATCAACCGGTACAGAGCCCAGCCCTTTTCTGACCCTACACAGGATAAACAGCTATGTCAGCTTTATTTATATAGCCCAATATTAACAAGGCATAATGTACAAAGCCTCAGGGGGCTTTACAATCTGTGCAGCATACAATAACCTCTGTCATCACACGCTTGATACAGAAAACAAAAAAAGGAAGGAAGTATACAGTGGATGGATAGACATTAAACTGCACACAGGTCTCTGAGGCTGATGAATGTTAAAATGACCTCATGGGCTATTAATGCAGTGTGTTAACTAACATGTTATATACTCTTTAACTCTCAGGAGATGGTGCAGGAATGAACCGATAAATGTGTCGACTTGGAGATCACATAATGCCAATTACACTCATTTGGTGTAGGTAGAATTATATGGGTGTACTTACAACATTCTGACACATATGTAAATGGTTCTGCAAAACAGTGCAATGCCACTAATGGCCACTAGATGCTGGCTCCATAAAACTCTGTTGACTTCTTTTTAAAAATGTTCAATCATTAATACTCAGTCAATAAATTTTTTCCACAAGTCATTCTGATGTCATTATCTAAAGTCCACTCCTCTCAGTGATCTGATGACCCATCTGAAAATCATTTAACCATATAAGAAGATTTAGAGGCGTGGTTAGTTTGATTGACAGGTCTGGTCCCCAGTGATCGACAGGTGGTTGGGAGGATCATTCACCACTGAACTCAAATTTCAAAAATCTTGGGCAATTACCTCAGGTTCAAGGGTCAGGCTGTGTATCAGCTACTCCTCACTCCTTCCTTCATATCCAAATATGGTCACTTCTGGCTCCAAAAGACCAACATAATGCCATTCAAATGCACATGCTGCTTATTTAATGTAGTAAGTTAATTTATTATTATAATGTATTTGTAAATAAGTGTCATGGTGTCCAGAATTTATCATAAGATTCATACAATCATTCCTTTGTTTCATTGTTCTTTAAAATATGCATCATGGTTCTCCCTCAGGTTCAAAGGTCAGCCCTGCCTCCTTACATTCATATCGAAATATGGTCACTTCCGGCTCCAAACGACCAACATGGTGATGATAAAATGCCAAAGTCTTGGCTTCAAATTGCACATTTAATGCAGTTATTCAACTTAAAATGTATTTGATCATTATAATTTATTTTGTACTTTAGTGCCACACTATCCTTTTATTTTCTTCCTTTGTTTCATTGTTCTTTAAAACACTCGAATCACTATCCACTCGTCCTCACGGTTCCCCTTCATGTCCTCTCCCGGTTGCCGTAGACATTCCTTCACTGTCAGTTAGTGTGCGGTGACAGACAAACATCGGTGAGCCCCCCTCCCCTAAAAAAACATCCAGCTCCGAGTGTAAACTATGGAAGAAATCAACAACATTGAAGTGGTTCCGTGCACAGAGTCCGACTACCTGAAACCGCTCACGGTGCATTACAACCAGGTGAGTTATTTCTGTGTAACGGCTGCTGGATGCTGTAAGCTAGCCCAACCCCCCTCCATTCATTTCTGCAGCTAGCGTGCTAGCACAACATGAAGGCTGAGCTGACCTTAAACACAGACGGCAACAGTGGGCATCACTGTCCGACCAAAACACACTGTGTTAAATCTCTTTTCACGCGTGGGGGGATTCCACTGTTGCCTTTTGTGTTTTACGTGAAGCCGACACAGCTAAGCTAACAGGCAGCTACTAGCTAACGTGCTAACGGTAGTTTGCTGCAGAGATTTTTTTCCCCCCATCACGTTTTAATGGCAGCACATGGTTTACATTAGTGTCAGGAGGTGACACGATTTTAGCTCTGTAACGTGACAAATTAGGATGTGTTCCTGTGTGGATTGGAAGCCAGGTGAGACTTGTTGATCTCAGCTGTCACACTGACTCAGCCTGGATGGTGGAGGAAAGGTCAGAGGTCTTCACAAATCAGGTTTACACTGAGATCAATGGCCCATTTGTATGTCTGTTCAAATCCTAAGACAATTCGCAGTGTGTTTTATTACACTAAATATGCATACAACTCAGCACAGCTTCACTCTTTTGCATAAATGACACATTATTATGTAGATGAGGCAAGTCTCTTTCTACTTTAGTTATCATCTAACATGCCTGTGTTGACATGCTGTAACCTTTTTGTTATTTTATTTAGCCATCGGTCACTAAGTGTGACATTTTGATTGGTTTTGCCTCAACATTAGACTGATGAAAATGGGGAAATCTACATAAAATATGTAAAAATCCCAAGGTTTCTGCTATAGACATGGAGCAGAATGAAGCCCTGATTTACTTTTTTGGCTTTTACTCAGGGTAAAGGTGGTTTGAAATCTATATTTTGACAATATTTGTTGATGTATTTGAGGTGGTAATATTTAGAGCTGTAACACCGCTTCTGTTGAATATATTAAGATTCTTGTGTATCACCCATAATTTGACAGATCTTTATTTAAATAACATTTCTCTGCCAATACAAGGACAATTTGCATATTTCTGTAAAATATGCAGAAACCCAAAACATTTTTGCTCAACATAATTCTTCCAGCCTTAATCTAATGGCTTTAGCTGGGAGCAAAACTGGTTTGAAATGTTGATCTTGTCAATCTCTTTGAGATGGTGGCATTGTTGAGAGGTGTAAAATGGTGCTGATGCTGACCACATTAGGAGGCCTGTGTATCAGCCATGATGCAACAAACAGATCCCCATTTAATATTCTTTGTCACTGTCATCGTGGAATTCACAATTTCTGATATCAGTTACATTCATTAAGTCATGGAGTGACTCAAGTCTCCAATGCGACAGCAATGTCATGCTTTCTTGGGTAAATATGAATCCAGTGTTTTCAATTAGCGAGGGGAAAGAGATTTAAATCGAGGAAAAAGTAGGCGTCAGTATTTAATACATTGTATAAATTGTCTTTTTCCCAGTGTATATCATCCATCCTGAGTTAGAAATTAGTCATAACACAATAACATTGAAGCCTAAGAGTGATCTTCTAATGTCAAACATCTCTTGTATATACTTTTGCAGCACTTCTTGTTAAGCATCCGTTGTTCTGTACTTTGGTATTATTATATTTAGCTGTCCCAGGATATAGGCGTTTAGCAGAGGGCTTGTGGGTGCAGATATATTTACTTTTTATTCATCTATCCATTTTTAGCTTCTTATCCAGGTCATTGTGGCAAACAGGGCGGGCACAGTGGATCCTCTGTGACTGGAATCTCATCATAAGAAGTTTAGAGGCAGTCTGTCTCATTAGAAATGCATGGAATTGTAACACCAAAGCATCACCTTAAATTACCTTTTGGTTGATTTGTTTGTTTTTGTTTGTCATAGAAAATATTGCATAATAATCATCCTCCCACTAAAAGAAAACAAAGTGTGATGACTGTGTGTCCTGATGGTCTCCAGCAAAGTGAGAAATGCTTCTTTCCCCAAACATAGGCTGCAGTCCAGGATGAATTTATTTTTAGGTTTCAAAATATTTGTGCAGTTTCTCTGTTCCTGGGATGTAGAGTCAGCTTCTGTTGTGTAAAATCTGGATAGAGGCTGTGATGCAGAAGTGGTCCTCGGGATTTCAAACCAGCCACATTTCTTACACTGTAGATGATAAGATGTTATTGAAAGGAGTCGTAGAAGCTGTTTACACATGGCTTTAAGTGGTGACTGATAAAGTGTAAACCACCAGGCTGGATTAGCCCTGTTCACATCTGGTTTTAAAATGTGTCTCAGGTGATCGGATCACAAGTGGACAGCTGAGACGATACCTATATCTACCATGCCCAGTTATGAGATTAAACTTTATTTTTAACTTCTCTTTGGGTACAACACACATTAAATATGTAACAGCATCCAGTCTATCTTTTGTTGTAGTTGTTCACACATGTATTTCACTGTGTCCACTTGTGATCTGATGGAGTAAATGGTAAATGCAGTACATTTATATAGAGCTTTCTTGACCTTAGCTAGGTCCCAAAGCGCTTTACAAGGTAACTCATTCACCCATTCACACACACCCTCACACACCAATGGCTACCGAGCTGCCATGCAAGGCGCAAGCCACCATTGGGAGCAACTTAGGGTTCAGTGTCTTGCCCAAGGACACTTCAACACGTGGACAGGAGGAACCCACAATCTTATGATTCATAGGCGATCCAGTCTACCACCTGAGCCGCCCCAATCACCCAAGACGCATCTTAAAACCAACTGTGAACATGGCTTTTGAGATCCAATCCCTCAGGCCACGTACCAGATCCATTTGTGATCCGATCATCCGAGACCCATCTTAAAACCAAGTGTAAACAGCCTCATGCGGAGATGATCTGGGACGCATGTGACCACATATCTTTTGTAGTGTAAACGCTGAGCTCTGATATTGACGTAGTGACATATGAACACAAGTGGCTGGCAGGATGTTTCAGTTGCGTCTCAGTTGTCCACTTGTGATCCAATCGCCCGAGACGCATTTTAAAACCAAATCCAACACACACTTGCTGACGACATCTGCTTCATGTCATTAGCAGATAAAAAAAAAAAAGTCTGTTTTATCCATTTTGTGCTGGAAACAAAGGAGCACTCAGTGTTTTAGTGCTAAAGTGCTTTTAAATTGTTCTCGCACAGACAAAACACCAAGAAACTGGTGGACATCTATGACTGGAAGGTGCTCTTTTGTCGCTTTCAGTAAAAAAAAACTCAAGCACTATGGCACTCATGTTGAAGGGAGCTCTGTTAGGAGTTTGTCCCATTTTGGGGGTTCACACCTGTGACTGCAGAGGGGGGAGGTTAAGCTTGTCAAGAGAATGGCGGAACGGCTAAAGACAGCAGATGGACAACAAAGGAGATGATGGTGGACTCTCTCCCTCTTTCCCTCCCTGTGTCCTGTCCTCCCCTTTCATCCTCGTCATCTCTCCTTTGCAGCTCAGGAGGGGCTGTTCAGGGACTCCCCACAAAGGCTTTTCAATCACGCCGAGGGAGCATCTCTGTCCCCAATCCTTTTATGTACATCGGTACATCTGCAGCTCAGCTCGCTGGTCACTAACCGGAGTCTACTCACACTCTCAGAAAGGCACTCTAAAAGTAGATAATGTCATGCGTGAGAGGCTCCTCTGCATCATTAGTGTTTATTGGTGTTTTGTCTCGCCTCGCTCGCCTCCCTCTACAAAGCAGGTGATTGTCCCTCGTTGACTCGGGGAAACCCCTCTTATCTCCGTTGCTTCGCGCTGACGTTGAATCACGAGTTGCTGCTTAGAGTGAGATAATCACCTTCCATTTATTCATTATAATGATTTGAATTATTCATCTGGAATTATTTAGCTTGTGTAGCTTTCAGCCAGCGGCCCCTTTAACTCCTTCAGTGAATATGAGATCTATTACGAGCTTGAAACACACATTTTCTCACATGATTGGTTATTTATCGGCCTGAGCTTGAACCGCGGCGGTTAAATGACGGCCAAGATTTGTATGAATATATGTATGTGTGTCTGGAAGTGGAGAGAGGATTGTCTGAGTGACAATTTAGTTTGATTGTTAGGTGACTTTCAGAGAAAATTCATCTTATTTGGCAAAGATCTGTTGTTTGAAGTAAACATTTGAACAAACGGAGTCGTTGAAGTTCTTGTTTTTATTGAATGAATATGTTTTGAACCCAATACGTTGCATCAAACTTCGGTCCCAAGTGGACGCATGAATTTAGGAATTGTGCATCTGTGGGAGTCATGGAGGTCGCAGAGGTAAAAAAAAACAAAAACTTGCAAGGACGACGTGTGATTTGTAGATGTAGTACTGAAGATGGCAGGTGCACGGGCGCCACACTTGCTCCATGAGTTCGATTTACTTCGTACGTTGTGAGTGCGTCCGCGTACCCCACACATGCAGGTAACTTGCTCCTGCTGTGCGTCCTTCTTGCGGGCGCCATGGGACTTTCACCAACAGTTTTCATCCCATGTCCACAAAAAAAAACGTCAGAGCTGTGGACACCGTACAGCATACTAGCCAAAACGTGGGAATTCGTAGAATTTGTTGATCATGATCAACATCCTCCATCCATCCATCCACGTGATCACAGGTGGACTATGAGCTTGAAATTTCCAAAGTCCGTGAGGTTGTTGGCGTTTTCTTCAGGTACATTTGCCGTAGAAGGGAGGACGGCCGGTTGGGACTGATGCTTTAGTTCACTGATCTGGTCAACAGGGTAGGTCAAACTGATAGAAAACATTTCAAGCGTCCTGTGTTGGATCACATGACTTCAAATGGTCTGATGTGCAAAAGGTCGATGAACTTTTCACCCAACGCTTGAACAAGTATCCAGATGTTGAATTAAAACATGATAGCCCTAGTTTGCTAGCAACATTACAGAAAAAGTTATGTACAGATGTTGATAGTTTTTAGTTATATACCGTATTTTCCGGACCATAAGCCGCTACTTTTTTCCGACGCTTTGAACCCTGCGACTTAAACACCGGTGTGGCTCAGTATTAGTGGCACGAAGCTCATTAGCTTTTTACAAGCTAGCAAGCTCCATGCCGCCGATACATTTAGCCTCGTCATATCCGACCCGGTCAACATTTTTTTGCTGTTGTTGGATGATGACGTCTACAACCTCAGACAAGTTAGTGGAGCTCAGACATGGGTCATGCCTTGGTGGAGGTTTGTGCTCTCTGATTGCTTTCTTGTTGATCAATATTTACTTCAAATGTGTCTCTAATGATAATGTGGATTTGTAATTGTCAGGACACTAACATGTAAACCGGCTTGGTTTGAGGTTGCTTACCGTGGAGGACACAGTGGATCGATGTGCACTGGAAGAGTGTGTCCTTGAGAGCTGACCTGCTCACCAGGCTCTTTCAGTACTGCACATACTGTATTTTCCCCCCACTACTCGTGGTCAGTGAGTTTATGCAGGTGCAGATGCTTTCGTCATTTTTTTTTTTTTTAAACACTGCTGATTAGTTCACTGCTTGTAATGTGTGTGTGATAGCCCTGCAGCCTTTTGTTAAAGCTGGTGAGAAGAGAGCGACTAAAGCTAAAAGCAGGGGGAGAAAAAAAAACTGGAGAGCACATGTTGAGATTCAAAGAGGTGCTATTGTATTTGAGGATGGTAGTTGATTTTTTTTTTTTTTTTCCCTTCCTGCTGCAGCTGCCAGCTTTATGGTGTAGTCCGCACAGGAGGTGTGTGTGTGATGGTTATTAGACTTTAAGCACCTAAAAGATCAAGACCATACATCCCTCCTTACAATAGCCATTCACACAGGAGCCTGTCATTTCTGATGCCCAAAGCCAGAGGGACCACATTAATTTCAAGGTCCTGTGTAGCCTGCTTCTTCTCCCATTCCCCTCTCTCTCCATCTCTCTCTCCCTCTCTCTCCCCATGGGCTAATCTCTCTGTCGTAATCCATGTCAGCCATGATTCTCCGTCTCCCCTGGGCCATTCAAGCTGTCCCCGCCCCCCCTCTCTCAGCAAGTGGCCCGAGTAATGAGGGGAACCCCACCATCTGTGAGTGGTGACAGGATACTAGAGAGAGACTGTGTGTGTGTGTGTGTGTGTGTGTGTGTGTGTGCGGTGACAGATTCATGCCGAGTAGTTTTTACCTCGTACAGTATGTGGTTACTGGAACAGAAATGTGTCATCGCCGCACTGATTTTCACATGAATCATTGCCAAATTAAGAGGCCATGTTTTAACACTATTACTCTAAATGAATTAAACCCTCCTAATACGTGATATTACTGGTATTGATTACATCACGGGGTGGTTTGGACTCACTCCCGATGACTTTCGTTCTTGCTTTTCTAAATAGAAAGTGTTTCTTGGAAGTTATTTTTACCATCGCTGTTTCATAACTTCCAGCATCTGTCGTGCTGTAGGTCCCGTTTACACTGGATCAGCACAACACACACTCTCTTCCCGAGTGGTGTCGCAGTACAGTGGGCAAAATTGGAAAATGCAGATTCAAGTGGGTAAATCTGAAAGTGGCGTGTTGTGTTGATTTTGCACAGGAATATTGTGTTATTGCTTGATAAAACACCACAATAATGCTACTGGATCTGATGGTTTGGTTTAGTAGCACACCTGTATTCATTACTCTATGAGGGGAACAAATTTGCAGGTGACATTAGTCGGTTTTTCATTAAAAGTCTAAGCTGGGTGTTGCTGGTGCAAGTTCAAATGACCAGTATTGCAAGTGGTAAATAATATCATCTATAGTGAAATAATGTAATAAAGCTAATCTGAGTGAAACTATCAGTACACACCAGCTAACGTACGACAGATTTTACACATCACATAAATAATCTGTGCTCATGAAAGTCATCGTTGGACATTATTTAAAGTTAAAAGTTACCGTATTTTCCGGACTATAAGCCGCTACTTTTTTCCGACGCTTTGAACTTAAACACCGGCGTTTCTCATGTATCGGCGGCACGAAGCTCGTTGGCTTTTTACAAGCTAGCAAGCTCCGTGCCGCCGATACATTTAGCGTCGTCACATCAGACCCGGTCAGAGTGGACCACATGAAACTGTTGGAATAAATTCAATAGCGGCTTATAGACAGGTGCTCAATAGTCCGGAAAAAATGGTAAGTGAAAAATGTATCGTAATGAGTATCATGTAATGAGTATCGTAATGAGTATCATGTTAGTGTTACAGACGGATGCTGTAGTACAAAGTGCAAAGCAACTTACAAAAAATATGTACCATGCAACAATAAAATAGGAACTTAGGGTGACACATAGATTGTATAGAGAATTGACAAAGTCACCATGATGTCACCCATTGGTTTGGTTTTGAAGCCAGGAGGTCAGCATTTGAAAGTCGTCATATTGCTTTTTTGGAGACAGAAGTGACCATATTTGGACATGAGGGGAGGAGTGAGGGGGTGTGTCTAACCCTAGAACCTGAGGACACCGCCCAATGTGTACGAGACGGTCAAATTGGAAATCAGACCTGTCTATCAAAGTAACCACGCCCCCTTTTGAAGCCCGATATGTACTTAATTATAAGATCACTAACTATCTAGTAACGTCAGATAGTTGAGTCAGTTGGAGCAAGAGTTTTTTTTTTTTTTGAGCCAGCATCTAGTGGCCATCTGTGGTATTGCACTTTTTTTGCAGTTCTGCGTTGGCCTGATGTTCAAGTCCTAGTTGCTTCATCCATTTCTATGCTCAGTATTGGAATAACATGGATAGACTTGGAGGCAGGACAGCCCCAGTGCATATATTTGTAATCATTTACTTGTGCAAACAGCCTACAATTTACCTGTACAAGGTTCAGTGACAGGAAAAATGCTCTGCCTCATGTATTATTCAGTAAGCACTCTTTACAACGAAACAAGCCACGAGAAGTGCATCCCCGTCACGACAAATGATTTATCACACACACGCTCTCACTGAGGAAAAGTGAAAGAGCTTGGCGTCGTGTGGTAACGATGACATGTAACACACTTTGTTGACATGACAGGATTTTGTAGGAGTAATTACACCGGCAGACTGTCTGCAGCACTTTACTAATGGCAGAGGGTTTTTATAACTGGTGTCACTGCTGTTCTCAGGTCATTGTCTTTATTCATGCAGGTAAATCTGATGAGCTACATTTATCTAGTTTTTTTTCCACTGAAAAGAACTTTAGATTGTAACATGAATTATTGTTTGGTGTTTTAGTGCCTCCCTTTTTTCTGCCCAAATATCCCAATATTCAAGCATTCAGTTGGGAACCATATAAAATACAGAAAAGCAATAGCATTGTTGCTTGATGTATGACATCAACGTCAATTCTTTGAAATCTTAAATAATTTTCCTAATTAACCAAGTAATTAAAAATGCTTGTTATTGTTTTTGGCTTCTGAAATTGTATTAAAATTGTTTTCATACAGAAATTAGGACTGACTTGTGTTTTCTCAGCTTGGTGTTCAAACTCATAAAATCCTGACCTGATGCAGTAGCTTCTACAGTAGATAAAGTTGATCCCATAGAAAAGCCCTAAGTGAACGTACACAAATGCTTCATGCTCTCATTTTACACCACAGCAGGATAGTTAATGTTGCATGAACAGTTTTATGCTAGCGTGGCTTCACATTCAGGCCATGCGACCAGAACCTTGTAGGTCATACGCCAATCATGTAACCATCTGTAAGGCTGAATCTGAAGAGTGTTTGTGGTAGTATTAACATTGATACATTTGGCTTAAAAGCTTTTTATTGTTTTCTCAGACATTCTCCTGAGATGCTGTCAATATGTTAAAACGGCAATATTATCGTTTATCGCAATAATTTCTGGGACAATTTATCGTCCAGCAAAATTTGTTATCATGACAGGCCTATTGGGAAGTGGGTTATTATGCATGGATTGAAACAGATCAACTCCTTCTCTCTTGTAATGGGTAAATGTAGTGTTGCTACTTCACCACAAGAGGGCAACAGTGTTCAGTCTGTTCAGTACAGCTTGTTTATGCCCAGGTGAAGGTTTGTGATGTTTTTAAGTTGTATATACATTTTGAATAGGATATTAAGCAGACAGGACAAATGATCTGCAATAAATAGTAACTGATAAAGTCCCGAGTTATAGTCCCAAAGTAAGTCGCCAGTTGTTTGATGGGCAGAAAAATAATCTGTCAGTAATTTTGATAGTTTTTTGAGGTGTTTATCAAACAAAAATCACTGTAATTTCCCTGAAACAGCTTCTGAAATGCAACAGCCTGCTGCTTTCTTTTTTAAAAATATTGTTGTGTTTTACCTCTTGAGTATTTTTGAGATGAGAAATCCTGAGACATCCACCCACTCTACAAAGGATTTTTATTGCTTTCTCATCTCAACCAAACAATGAGCTAATTAAATGGCAGTGTAACTGCTAAAGGACACACAAAGTGCAAGTGCACGTCTTTCTAAAGGCTTTTAACAGCTCTGACATTTGCTCCTTTTATTCCATTTAAAAAGACGCAATCTCCCACACAATCAGCCTGTCAATTGTAATTAAACTAGCATGTTAAGTGTTTATTCTCTTCAGATAGAAATCTTAAAACTGTTCACTGAAGCTTTAAGTACATCTTTGGCACATCTCAGCCCAAATCCTGTTGCTACAACAGTAGCTCTATTATGTCTGATTGAATCAGTGCAATTAGCTTTGCCATTTCACCTCCTCCCTTTTACTTGGGTGGTGCTGAAGCGGCACCAGCACACTCGCACACCAGATCCATTGTAGCTGCAATAAGCCTGTTCTAGTAAAGCTGTCATCCCTGCGTCTGAAAGAGCTTGTGGGTGGAGAGGAGGTGTAGCCTAAATTTGAATCAAGGCCATATTTCCTCAGGCATAGAAAATGTAGGCCAACTTTACCATATTTATACAGCCTGTGATGTGGAGAGAGGAATATATGCTAAGCTAATGGGGTTCATTCACACACGAGGTTTGTTACACAATCAAATATTTAAAAGATAAGTCTTGAGTTTATTTTTCTCTTATCGTCTGCAGTGTTTTAGTTCATTTCTGCTTTTGACTTCTGTCTCAGACTCAGCTCCAAACCTACTGGTGTTAAGACTAAGATGTTTTTTGTGACATTAACTTACAATTAATAGGAATATTTGAAAAAAGAGCTCACACAACAAAGATATCCATCTCCCAAAGTCAGAATTCTGTCATCGATTTAATAGAGGCTGCCATTTTAAATGACCTCTACAATGTCAGAGGTTTTAAACCTGTAAGACAAATCCCCCGATTTTGGTGATTGATTGAAATGCTCTGACATCATATGGGTTCAGCATGTGCAAACTACATGAGTTATGGTGCATTTCCACTACATGGTACCAGCTCTACTCTACTCGGTATGCATTAGTAAAAAGTACCCAGTACCACTTTTCTAGTACCTCCGCTCCTGTGGTTCCCAAAGAAAGGCTGACCAGGTAGTAGCAGGTACTGAAATGTGATTGGTCGGGGGCATCACTGCGTGGCATGGAAATGATGGTAACCGTAACATTTCAAAAGATCCAAAGTACAATAACAGGCTTTAGTGCAGCGTTATAATTAAATTGATCTCACTTTTAACGTGACATAAAATATTGCAAGGAGTTTCCATATAGCTTTTCATTTGCTTCAATAACAGCTTGGCATCCTGAACTGCAAATCCTTCACCCACTTCGCCTGGTGTAGATAAACTAAACTCAGAGTAAACCAGACTTTCAAGATGTTTATTTTATTGTCCCTTTAGCCTCTTATGTAAGATGATGAGCCAACAGCCAAACAATGTGGGTGTCACTACTCGTGTATTTAACTTCCCTGATTGTCTCTTGGCATTTTCGGCTGTAGTTACGCTGCTGGAAATTTACTGAAGGAGGTTTCAGCTGCACTTCCTGTTGATGTGAGGATGTGACCACAGGGCATTAAAAGTATTACAACAACTTGTGCCACTGAAGTTTGCATGGTTTAGTATTTAGTCATCAGGAATCTCTCCCTGCAACTGCAAGGCATGAAAAATAAAGGGTGGATACTCATATACATTATAACTAGTGAGATGTTGTGGTACGCTGGGTTCGAATTGCAAAAATAACTTTAATTGTGTTTACTTACATTGTTTTTTTTTCTTCACAGAATGGCACAAAGAAATCCTGGGACTTCATGCGAACCCATGACAGGTAAAATACTGTTAATGTACTACTGTTATATAGTACCCCCTGGCTACTCATTGCTTGTGTGCAAACAAACACAAAGGGATGGTTCAGCTTGCTGGTGGTCTAATTAGCAAACAAATAAAACCAGACCACACCGAATGGATCGCGAAGATTGATTGAAGCACATTCGCTCTGGAGTGTTAAAAGCAAGGATATATTTAAGGACTTGATGGTCAACCTAAACAGACCTCGTTTTATGGGAACTGGCTCCCTGTTATTCTACATGGGAATTGCTATAAATGTCCGAGCTTCACAGGGGGGCACTGTAGAAGAAATATCACACATTTGTGTCAAAGCCCCAGTTCCTCTTCTTCAGATTACCACAATCCCCCCTGAGGTAAGTCTCAGGTCATTTCACCCTCTTTCCTCCACTCCTGACCCCTGAAGGGAGGTCCTCGTGAAAAATAGTACCACTGAGAGTAAAGCAGTAAACCTTCAACCTGGATTTCCAGCAGCAGACAGCCCACAGGGAACACGCAGCTCGTCCCCAGGTGGAAATTCTGACGAGATGTTATTCCCCCTTCAGCCAGTATTGAATAGACCCAGGATTGTTTTGCATTTTTGTGTAAGTGTGCATGACATTTTCTCCTCAGCAGGATGTGCTTCTTTTTGTTGTTGCCTTTTAGGAGAATTAGCAAATGATGTGAAAGACAGATTTGATTAAGAGCAACACAAGGAATGTCGGGTAAAATATTTAATTGGGATGATAGTTGAGTGATGATTATTCTTTGGTTAAAATACTTGTGAAGACCTGCTTCTTGTGGCATGTGCACAAGTAGTTATGTTTTGATTATTCTTCAGGAGTATTTAGTTTTTAGTTTGTTACTTACCTGGAATGAGGAAAGTTAGAAGGATGTACGATTCAAGATGTTGCCGTCCCAGAGATGTTTACAGCTATTGCTGTTTCAAAACTTTTTACCCATATACTGTAGTTTTCACTGCTCTTCTGGCTTGTATCCCAGTGTGTTCCTAGCATCTGAAGGGATTATCTATATGCGATGTCCACATATTTTGCATATTTCTGTTCTGGGTTCTTTAGTTGCCCCAAACACCTCGATACTCTCGACTGGTGCAACAACTAACTCCCAATCTGAAGAGGACACCCCACTCTCAAATGTACCGTTGCTTCGACCTGGGCGCTCTGACCCTCATCCAAACATTTTCTCCAAATTGTGAGGGAGAGTGAGAGAGAGCATGCTTCATTAGCTACCACATGAGACTGACAGTCTCCTGTATTTTCGGAAGAGCAACCAAAACACAGTCAAAAGTCTTTTCCACAAAACTACAAAAACACATGTAGACTGGAAGTGTCCCATTGCTCTGTTGTTGTGACACCTATGTGTTTATGGAAATGTTTGCATAGCGGTGCTGGTTTATTACAGAAAGTGTTTTAATGAGTGTGAGAAGGACGGTAACGTCAAAAACAAGAGTAGGGTATCACCCTAATGGTTGGATTTTGCGTAAGACTCGTCCAAAAACAAAACCCCCAAAAATCTCAATATTAACAACAGGCAAATGTTTTAACAAAGCAAGTAGTGACAAAGAACCAGTAGGGGGCAGTAAAACACCATCACTGTATCTGAGCTGGAAATGAAGAAGAAGGAAGTGGTAGGTACAAAATAAAATTGGCTTTTCAAATAAAATTCCTAACTTTGTCACATCTTAATAGACTTTATTGAAAATCTACACACATGCACGATGATAATGTCTACAACCGGAGACAATATGGTGGAGATCATACATGGATTATACTTGGCGCAACTATAACCCAAAGATGGCAAATGAAGGCGCTGAGTTTATGGCTGTGTCCAATGCCCTTGCCTCAGTTCTGGCGTTGCAAGATGGATTATATCACTCTTAACCCATTTTTTTCTTGAGGGACTGGGGCAGGATGATAATATCTTGATATCACAAGCTTTCTACCAGTGGTCACCTTAGCTGTACTCCTCATATGTCTCCCATAACCCAGTTTTCCCGCTGTTCGGCCAGAAGCCCCGCAGAGAAAGCTTAACCGTGCATGAAAAGTCCTGAGCGTCCGTTTAGCCCGCTTCTTGGTTTAACCATTAGAGCTTTTTTTTTTTTCTTCAGCGGGAAGCAGTGGAAGAGCAGTAATGGTGTGTAACAGCACTATAAGACTCAGACCTGCCACAAGGGACAGCTCCCATGCCTCAGGCCTGTGTGTCCCACTTTTAGTCTAGATCTTATACATTATTTTATCCATACTTGTGCTCTACTGTACTACTAGTATTCCCCCCACAAGACTGTGTTTTCCACTGTCTTTTTCACAGACTGATGTATAATTTGGTAGCGGTTCTCATTCAAGAATACCAACTGAATCTGTGGACACACCAGGACAAAAACAGTGGCATGATGAAGATGTATTGTCACGTACTTGGATTCCCACACATCCTTGAAAGGCTGGACTTTTTTAGACACATTTTATGGGAATGGGAACCCTGATTACTTTTTCGAGAAAGAAGTTGCAGTTAAAAACCTTTTCAAGAAACTGCGAGCAGAGAAAAGCAATGGAGAGAATCAGTGGACGACCAAGTAGCAGAGTTTTAATAGCTGGTTGGGTCTAAATATTGGGTCAAAATGCATCAGAAGCTTTTGAATGAACACTACTTGATGTTTTTTTCTTATACACAAAGAAGATGTTAAATGGGCTGGACAGCAATATTTCTTTTTATATTATCTGACAATATTTTTTTCCCCGAATCTGAAAGAAAACTATTACAATGCTTGTTTTATTATTGTAGCTCTGGACATTTGTTTAATCCCACAGTTTTGGATCTCCAAAAATAGATCCAAGGAAGTCCCAGAAAGCAATGATCAAATCACGTTGTAAACCAACTGAACAGGGAAATTACGTTTATTTGGAGAAAAGATAAACAGTTAGTGGTTATTATGGTTTACAGACCTACTTCCTGGTTCAACTATTATCTGCTGTATGTCTGTGGAAATCCAGTCTCCCATCATGATCATGGTGATCAAAATAGCCTCGAGTCAAGGGCAACTGGACTTTGGATGTTGTAGATTCTTGAAGAGTTGAGTTGAAGATGGCTTTTGGATGAGTCTAAAACAAAATCCAGTTATTGTAGATTCAGCATTATTTGGATATTTCCTGCTGTATTTGCTGTAATTGTAATGTGTGCTGACTTGTGGTTAATCTGGTTCTCAGATCTTATTGGAATTGAATAATTTGGTCCTTGGTTAACATCCGATCTCCCTGAAAAAAAATCACCAAGATCTGTTTAGTAGTTTTTTCGTAAAGTTGCAAACAAACAACCAAAGCATGTGAAAATATAGCCTCCTTGGGAGAGGTAATAAAAAAGAAAAATCATTTTATTGCTGTAGCCAAGGGAAACCATGTTGGCTGACGTGACATATTAGTGAAAAAGTGAATGCAAACAGACATTAAATGATTATGAGGCCAGGAGCTGCAGCTTGAAGTTGTAACAGTAATCTCCTGGTTCCCTTTTACCCTGGGAAAGACAGGGCAGGGCTTCCTGCTGCCTCAGACACATCCGCTTTCCCAACACACAGCCCAGGCCTCGAGTCTCCACACACACACACACACACACACACACACTGGTGAAACATATCACACTGACCTTCATTCTTATTTTTTCTGCATTTCCTGCTTGTTAAGAGTCATGGTGAAAATCAGCAATTATCTCTTATTTTTGAAGATTGTTAATTTTGGCAGTGCCGTTTTATTTTAGTACCATTTTATTTTTAGTGCTCTGCAACAGGAAATGTCCAATACAGAGATAAACTTGGCGGGACATGGGATTGCGATTGGATGAGAGCTCATGTGGGTTCATGTAAAAAGCTCCATTTGTTTTGACTTTTGTGAAAATCCTCACATACATACTTAAGATCTACACTTTTGAATTCATTCATTCATTTTTTTTTCTCAATTAACTACTTAACTCACTATTCGGCAGATTATTTTTATTTAGCAATGTGCTTGTGGCATAAATCGTTTTTATCTACATGTGTGTATAACATTTCAATCATAATACTCGGCCAATAATTTTTTTCCACAAGTCATCCTGATGTCGTTAGCTAAAGTAAATTCTTATTCTGAGTGAGCTGGTGGAGTTAGGGGCGGGGTTTGTCTGATTGACAGGTGGTGCATCTGAAAATCATTTCATCATTAAGCTTCAAATAGAGGCATATCTGGGGGCGTGGGTAGCTTGATTGACAGGTGTGGTGCCCAGTTAAACCATACCTGAACCAGTCTCATACACAATCCTCATGTTCAAGGCTCTGACCCGCCTTCTCATTTTTCCGTTCATATCCAAATATGGTCATTTCTGGCTCCAGAAAACAACATGGAGATGTTCAAATTTCAAACTCCTGGCTTCAAAATGCAAATCCACAAACGGACTATTGAGCGCACCTGTCTATAAGCCGCTATTGAATTTATTCGAACAGTTTCATGTGGTCCACTCTGACCAGGTCTGATGTGACGACGCTAAATGTATCGGCGGCACGGAGCTTGCTAGCTTGTAAAAAGCCAACCAGCTTCATC
>OOFC01045659.1:0-13612 GCA_900323345.1 Pseudochromis fuscus
GAAGGAGGAGGAGTGTGAGGCACCGTGGATGAAGACTGGACTGAAGGAGGAGGAGTGTGAGGCACCGTGGATGAAGACTGGACTGAAGGAGGAGGAGTGTGAAGCACCGTGGATGAAGACTGGACTGAAGGAGGAGGAGTGTGAGGCACCGTGGATGAAGACTGGACTGAAGGAGGAGGAGTGTGAGGCACCGTGGATGAAGACTGGACTGAAGGAGGAGGAGTGTGAGGCACCGTGGATGAAGACTGGACTGAAGGAGGAGGAGTGTGAGGCACCGTGGATGAAGACTGGACTGAAGGAGGAGGAGTGTGAGGAGTGAGTGAAGTCACTGAAGCTGTTTTACTGTCACTGCTGTTACTGTTTTACAGTGACAGTGATGTTTGGAAGTCAAAGCAGCACAACACTGTTAACACTAGTTTACATTATTGGAGGTTGTATTCAGCACCAAAAGACACAATTCATAGTTTTATAGATCATGAAAGAAATCACTTCCAGCTGCTCACTGCTGAACCAGATCAGGCTGAACCTCTGGATCCTGATGTCAGTGTGAATCAGATGGTATCACATCACAAAGTGCCACATGTATCTTTAATGTATCAGATCAGACACATTGTATGGTATCAGCCTGGGTTACAATACTGCATGTTTGTAACACACTGAGGGACTTGATCCTAACATTCAATTGCATGTTCAGTTTTTCAAAACAATCCATACACCGACCGTAATGCTTGTAACCTTTCTAAAGCATATTAACTGTAACAATCAGTCATTCACAAAATGTTTCCAATCATTTAGAAAATGAGAAGAGACTGTGTACCAGCACTGGGTGGTTTGCAGGGGAAAAAAACACAGTATGTGACCAAATGTATGTGGACGCCTGACAACAATAAAGTGACATTCAGTTACACACATTCACTCAAGCACATAACTAACAGCTGCTTCCAGTCTTTATGCTAAGCTAGGCTAACCCTGAGCTCTGTGCCTTGTCCAGAGATGCAAGGCTGATAATGATCCTATGACCTTCAAAGTACAATGAGAAGAAAAAACAACATGGTCTCAGTCATCTCTCTGTTTGACACTTGGTCAAAACTGTGACAGCTGCATCTCATCATCCACACTGAAAGGAGGACACTGACAGTTTAGGTGGAGATTCCCAGTGTGATGTGCTGGACATGTATCATGCAGCTGGAGACAGTGAGGACAAACATACTGTCCACCACTGCCTGGTTACACACTGCACTGAGAAATCAAATACATGCAAACGTTGAGACAAAGTGATTTTTAAGGTGACAACTTCCCAGAGGTGTAAAATCCAGTCACATTGTTCTGCGTTGTTCTGGCTTCATATCAACCTCAACACTCAACCTCCTCCCTCACAGCCCTGGAAAATATGGACAAGGGTGTCCCCATACTTCTGTCTGAATCCTGCATGTGCACACTCTCCTTATTCTCTCTGGTTTCCCTCAGCTCCTCCCTCCTGCTTCTGTCATTCAACTTTCTTTTTTTCTATTCCCCATTTTTCACTTTTCATTTACGACCCCTCACCCCTCCTCTTTCACTTCACCCTCGCCATCCCTCTTCTCTCCCGTCTCCCTCCATCTCTGCGGCCGACCAGCCGGCCAACGAACCTGCCTCGTCAGCAGATTCAACAATGGCGGGGCCGTTTTTGCAGTAGGTCCCATGCATTGCTAATCAGCCTCTCATTCAGCGTGAATGGGATTAGGCAGCAGGTACACGGAGCCCTGTATTGTAGCGGTGTAAATCAGGGCCCTCCCATCTGAAACACTGCAAATTATTGACAGAGCGGCATGTCTGGTGAACCCGCAGAGCCGGGTTATACTGCAGCGTCTTCTGAGCCCACAGGCTTATTTACTCAGGAAAAGCACAGAAAGAGCACACAGGCACACTGCACAGTCCGTGTTTTGTCAATAGGCGCTCATAACGTTGGACATTTACGAGCCCATGAAATATATGATGGCCACTCTCTCAGTTCTTAAAGGCACGTTGGGAGAATGTGGTTATAAATAGGCATATATACAGAAGGTTGTGTCACAGCAGGTTTATAACCAGCCAAGGACGCCAGTGGGCTTTTGTTCCTGTTGCTTTCTCTGTGTACTCTCAGCGTCGTGACATTTATCCTACACAGGAAAAAACAATGGAGACAATACCCCCACCGCCCTCACCGGCGCCAACAACACCTCCAGGTCACGCTTCCATCCCCAGTCAGACAGCGAGAGAGAGAGGACGGCTGACATTTCAGTCTGTCTTGCTTCGCCATTGTCAGGTCTTGATGACTTGTATCTGTTTCCCACGGCGACGCTGATGCAATGAACCGGGTTCCTCTCGTCTCTTATGTTAGGCTAACATTTACTCCATGTCTGATGATCAGGTTACCAAACAATCCCAGAAACAGAGTTCATCTGGAATCAACAAGGCGTCCACCATGTTACACCATTTTGTATGAACTTGTTATTATACGTGTGTGTGTGTGTGTGTGTGTGTGTGTGTGTGTGTTGTTACCAAACAGTTTTTAAGGACTGCACTCTGCACTGAGGAAGACTCAATTATAATAAATAACTGTCAACATTTCAAATGACAAAAAGTGACATATTTTTGTGTTTGTTATTTCTAGTGCTATATTTAGTCTAAATTGTACCATCTGGATGGATCTTGCTTAAAAATTACACCACTTTGTGTCAGGAGTAAATCTGTGAAACTTCTTTTATTAGTAGCAATCAGTTAAAGAGACATCTCACACATGCTGCAGCGTGCAGCTAATGATGCTCCAGCATCACGAGGAACTGAGGTGATAATGACATCCATCCAGGACTACTGTGAAGGACTGCTTTTGTGTTGTAGATGTCAAGGAACACTTGGTATTTTATTTTCTTCCTACTTTATGAAGCTATGTAACAAACAACTAATCACAGGCTGCATCTTAAATGCTGAACTCATATCACACATGAGCCAAATCAAGTCCTTATTGAAAAAAAAAGGAAATCTGCTCCCTGCTCTCTGCCACTTTTAGAGAGGAACATAATGTAAGGAGGAGAAAGTGAGAGAAGTGACACAAATGTGAAAGTGAGAAGTTACTGGGTCTAATAATGGAAAAGGAGCTGGACCAGATCAACTGATGATCAAATCTACATGCTGTAGATTTTACTGCACACATTCATCTTCTTCTTAATCCTCTTAAGTTGTTCAGTAAAGAATTATTATTCTTATTATTATTCTTATTATTATTGACAGTATGTAACTTTATATTCAGGTGTCTAAGACAGGGCTGCTTCAGGGTTTGAACCTGGTGTTGGAGCTTCCTGTGTGGAGGCTGCATGTTCTCCCTGTGGGCTTCCTCCAGCTTCATCCCATGGTCCAAACATGTTGTTGGGTTCATTGCTGATTCTGTATTGGCTGTAGGTGTGTGTATGAGCAGTAGTTGTATCTGTGTTGGCCCAGTGATGGACAGTCCAGGTAGCACCCGCCTCTCACACTAACCCTGCTGGAAGTCTTTATTCAGACTGTGATATAGTGTTCAATAGCAGCCTACACACTACACACAGTGACAGTCTCATGAAGTTATTTTTTGACAATAACATGTCAGACAATGTGTTTATATTCACTATCACCGTTCCCTTCATATCCAGACGTGTTGTACAACAGCTTTACACCCACAGTAAAGACTTTCAGACCATGTGGAGCCACTTTCCCTCCTTCAGTGTACACATCACCACCCACATGTCAAACAGGAAGCACCTCTTCTGATATTTATGGTGAGTGAACTTCAAGCTCAGTGGATCTGATGTGTTTGCATTAATGAAACATTGACTCCAATCTTCAATTGGCCCAAAAAGGAAATAAAGATGTGTTACATAGTTGGTGTAGTTCTCATTGGCTGCAGCTTCCTGTTGTGTAATATTGTAAAGTTAATAGAAAATAACAAACGCCTAAAATACACTCATTTAGCATAAATCAAATACAAGTTGCAGTTTTACATTTACATTAAATCTGTGTAATTGTTTCCTTCTTAATTTTTGATCCAGGACATTTACACATTAACACAATAAAATATTTTGTCCCAGAATTATAGAGCATTATAATAATAGGCTTCACTCAACGAGTCACAATTAATGAAGCAACTGACTGAACAAGTATCTGTCAATTTAAGGATGTGTGATTTGTAGTGTTATTATTATTCATTCACCATTTATTTATAATGTATAATCCATTGTTAATGCAATTAGAAGAAGATGATAACCATTAATGGATAATGAAAAAGAAAAGCTGAGAATACATCCTCAGGGTTTGCAGACCACATGTGAGCATCACTCAGTGTCACTTCCAGCTCTTCAGTGGCTGTGTTTCAGTCAGGAGGACCTGTTCAGCTCTGCTCCTTCCTCTGTGATGTCTGAAAAGCTCAGCTGTGGTCAATCTCAGGAAGTCCTTGCTTTTCAGAGGACTCTTACTCCTGGTGACCAACAGGTCAATGATTTTCCAACACGGCTTCAGAGTCGTCATGTACGACCGAGCACAAATCCAAAAAAGTGGGTCACTGTTTCCTCGATTTTGCACGTCGCTCTGGCTCATAAACATCATCCTCCCACGAAAGCCGCAGCCGTCCCTGTGTACGGTATGACTAAAGCATCTCAGATCAAGTGAAGGATGACAAAAGGCAGAGAAAAAAAGCAGGATGTTTCACTCCAACATATCAAGGGAGTTGCTTTGTTTACCTGTGTGGGCTTATTACTCCATGGTAGGTACGGCAGAGAAACAACACCAGGCCCGATAAAGCACGCGGCAAAAGTTGTGCTTTATTCTCAGTGAGCTGCATCCTCTTCGCCATCTTTTGAAATGTGTAATTAATGCGAGCGGAGTTTGTTTACACACAGGTTTATTTATCTGTTTTTCTGGCTTGTGTATTAGTTTTTATTCCCCCTGAGTTCTCTGGAGGTTTGAATAATTGAAGTGATTTGTATTCTCTTAAAGGCGGTAAAGGAAGTGCCCGGGGGAATGGCTGAGATTGAAAATACACAGGGCCTAAAGTTTATCTCCATCCGCCTTCTTAAACACCCCTTTTACTGTTTAAATATCTCTTATGAGTTTTTAATATGGAGGGAAACGGAGGGGACAGAGTAAAGGATTGTAACTGACATGTTTTTCAAGAGGCCGGATGATAAAAAGGAATAATAAACATTTGTTTTAAAAATAAATATACACTTTTTCCTTGAACCCTAAATATAGACACAGCTTCTTTTTTTGATGTGGTAAGCTGTATATCATTGACTGCCTGCGAGCCTCACACTGTACAGAAGGTAAAAATGTTGGCACAGACAGTATTATTCAAATGTTGCTCGGAGCCTCTGCAGCGTTTTGAAAGGTTAAACAACACTTTAAACGTAGGCTGTCCAAATGTTAAAAGCACAAAAATATTGCTTGCTACAGCGTGCAACATGAAAAGCACAAAAACAGACGAGAACGCCCACACAAACAGGCTCTGAGGCGAGAGCCCAGGAGTTAACACAGCGATGGTTCCTGTAATGCGCTCCAGCCTCTGACAAAGGTAATCACATTACAGCTCCTGTTAAAAAGACAGATGGTCATTTAAGTGGAGAAGTGCATACATTATAGCAGTCCACCTGGATCCTGCTTGTTATCATAAAAGCAACATGGCATCACTATTTGAGCGTGGCACAATGGCTAAAATAAAGAGGCTGTGTGGTGCTACTGTGGATAGTGGATGTTCTTTTTATCTGTATTTCTTTTTTTCCCATTGCTTTATTCAGTTGCATCAGCTTTAGAAAAGCTGCATTGGAGAATTAGTAGAGCTGTTTACTCTAATTTACAGTTTTGATCAAATAAATAAAAATATTCTGCTAAATTAAAGTGTTTTTTTTTTTTTTATGCAGGATTCAGCAAATTGTGAAAGGTGATTTTTCACAACTCTCTGATAATGTACAGACCAAATGGTTAATCTTCTGTGCAGATTAACCCTTTAACACCTAAGCCTGCAAATTTCCACCTGGACTTTTTATACTTGTTTTGATTTTAAATTCACATTTAACATGAAACATCTAACATTCATGTGCAGTTGCAGTGTTTTTGTTCACTAAAACTCTCAAATCCAAATCTGTTTTTGTGTTTTCTGGTATTCTTGTGTCATCATCACTGTTACTACACTCTTACAACATGTGGTATATGGTAAATCAGCGACTTTGCTGCGTACTGGGAGAGACGCTAGAGAAATGACTGTAATGACACTATATTCACTGTAAAGTGCAACGTCTCAGCTCTCACAAACCATTGGAAATTTTCTGATTGTGCAAACTGTAACATGATTATAGTAATCCAAAGACACATGTGCAGACATATCGCTGACACGCTCAGAATTAAAAGGTTAATATGAATACTGAAAACAATATTTGCTGTAAACACCCCTACAGCTTCGAACACACAACAACATGGAAAGAGGAGCTTCATCGGGCTTCCAGCTCAGGCAGACATGAGTCAGTGCTAAGCTGAGCTTACACCAAATGTGAAGCGAATTTTTCCCTCACTTTACTCCCATTAATACAGCATTCACATGGTTATTCTGCCATATGTGCATGTCTGACCTCAACAGCCCAGAGGAGCTCTCCCTCTATGTGGAAAACATGAGGACCAACACTTCCACATCAGCAAAAGATCAAGTACTGCTTCCTTTGACCTGTTGGGGAAATCTCACAAAACAGCCAGAATGGCACCGAGTCTTTGTTTTATCCAAGAGTACAAGGTAAAAGCTTTTAAAGCTCTAGAGCAGGGGTGGGCAATCCTGGTCCTCGAGGGCCACTATCCTGCATGTTTTAGATGTGTCCCTCTTCCAACACCTGATTCAAATGACCAGGATCGTTATCAGGCTTCTGCAGCTTGATGATGAGCTGGTCAGTTGAATCAGGTGTTTGAAGAGGGACACATCGACAACATGCTGGGTAGCGGCCCTCGAGGACCAGGATTGGACACCACTGCTCTAGAGCTTCCTGAACTTCAAACTTTTTCAAATTGCACAGGCACAAATTCAAGCCTATTAATTGGCATCTACTCCTGTCTTTGCATTCACTTATTATGTATGTAGTTCACTTAACCCTGGTTCATTCAGGGAAGGGCCTTGACTGCTTTAAATCACTTATTTCAAATGATAACAGCAAATAAGTAAACAACATTTCACCACTGCTAACATACACTTTAAATTGGTCTTGGGTTTCTTACTGATATCATAATGAAAATCATCACACTTAAACTGAAGAACTCAAAAATGATTATTGTTGTACTTTTCACACGTCAAAATACACAAACTTCAACAATAATCAATCTGTTTGAAATGTCACATGAGTGTTAAAAACAACAACCTGTTGCAGCAACCCGCGGTGAGGCTCAAACCCTCTGGTCGCTTCACTCAAATGAGCCGAACAAAATGAATAAAAGGTATCTCCTGTGATGTAATCACATCCTCAGGTGTGTCACTCATGACAAAAGACTCGGCCATGTGGCACTCCAGCTCCAAGCGGTCAGTACCTCTCCCTAAACCCACAAACTGCAGCCGCCACCGCTAGCTGTGTTAGCAATGCCATGGCTTAAGTCCATTCATTGTTCTAACTGAAGCTAACAATGTCTCTGCTGGACCATATGCACTGAAGCTATAGAGACGTAGGTCTGCAGTATCACACACAATGTATTAACATACATTCAGCTGCTCACAAACTGATGCAGAATTATTTAGATATTAAATATAAATAAGTAAATAAATAAATACTTAGACTTAATAGCAGAACGTGTCACCTTATCCACACACGTGTGCACATACATCATACTCCAGACTTCTCTCTCTCAACACATCTGAGCCTTATGAACAAAACACACCTCGATTACTCCCTTTCAAAATAAAATGTGATCATTACAGAAATACTTCTGCATCTTTTTAAAACACATTTAGTACATTTTAGCTTTTTAAACCATCAATGAAATAGTTCTTCTTAACGATACTTATGACACATTTTAATCCTTTTAAACAAATAATTTAACCATGAACCATGTGTTTTTTACAAACCCACATACTTTTATTTTAACATCATGATTCACTTTGCAGTTTGTGTGAGCACAGCTTTAATAAATCTGACATTTACTAAATTATTTACAATTTCATTCTGATTAAAAACATCAGTAAACATTCAAACTTATCATTCTGACCGGCTCATGGGGACAAAAACATCCATCGACCCCACTGGGCTGATGGATAAAACCGAGTTTTGTTCATATTCATAAAACTCCCCAGCTGTAACGGTGTATTAGCACTAATGTACCTAAATGCAGACTCCAACAGAGGACTGAAGATTAACACTTTTTATTACAAGGATAAGGATCAAGATTCTTTAAGCAGCAACTGCACAGATTACTTTGAGCTCATTGTGACAAGATTCAGTGAATGATTGAAGCTTCTGTCGCACAATTAACAGTTTAAACTCACTGTTCAGTCTGACTCTCAGTGGCTTTACACAGTTTGTTCATCAGGGATTAATAAAGTTTTCTGATCCTGAGTCTGTTACCAGGTCCTGCACCACTAACTCGTCTACAGAAACGCCACATGCTCTCAATGTTCCAGAAGTATCCATGAAATAATTCAAATTAATGTTATTTAAAAAGTGCTGTTCATACAGAAAAATGTAACACAAAGTGCTTTACATATTGAAAACAGTCCCATGTGGGCACTAGCAGAACAAATCAGAGCCGCTCTGGGGGCGGGGCAAATGACCGGGCCCTTTAAACCCAAATGTTAAAGCTCATAACATCATTTTACAACATACACATGCCCCCAACAGCGAGACTTACAATCTCAGTGGTGAGCAACTGTGTCATTTTGAAGTCCATCAAACAGACATGAAGTCTCACAAAACAAGAGACCAACAAAAACCTCACGCTACATGCTCACTAATGATAAAACAACAAAGCAGTTCAGCACCACGGATAGCGACCGCATCATTTTGACACTGTATGACATTTTGGCTCTGCATGTCCATTTTCTTTGCTGTCTCATTCTTTATTGACCAACATGTCTCTCCTGTCCCACTGGTCTCCTCAGGTGGTTTTTATTAAGGGTTAACTTGGAGAATGAGCTCAGAGGTTGCAACAGTGATGGGAAGAGTCAAAAATAAAAGTGATGGGAGGGCCGCTTCCTCCAGCTCCCACATGGAGACGGTGTTTTGGGAGCTGAAAACGTTACTTTTTGAAAACAGGTCCCAGAGTGAGAAGGTCTGAAGACACCACCTGCTGCGTCTCTGTGTGGACGGTGAATACACTGTAGCTCCGCCTCTCCATTAACCTGCATGCACAACTCCCGACAACAACAGTAACAATGTCGGAGCACAGCGTCGGATTACTGCATGTCCCCCACTCCTCTTCCTGTTGCTCTCCACTGTTATAAGAATAATGAAGGCCAAAAAAATACTTACCAAAAAAAACCCAAACAATCCCTTGTATCGTTATGGTAAGACCAGAAAACAGGACATTACAGTCGTCCATATGACTAGTGATAATAACATATCACTAGTCACTATAAAGTTAAATACACTTTCAATCTTCATGCATGATGCTGTTGAACTATGTGCACATTAGATTTCTAACCCCCTGCTCTTTCAAATGACCCTAAGCTGCCAGTGGCCATGAAGACTGAAGCCACAAAACCACCTTAGAAATATCACTTACAGTATAAGTGAGTAACTATGGGTAAAATACTGCACATACTTCAGTCAAACCTCACACACTACTTATTACCCGTGGCAACAATTTGAGAATACTAGTTTTGACCTACAGATATTTACAGGTCTCGTGCCCTTGGTGCTGGAGTGTTGGCTGCTCCTGAAGCCTGAAGGTGATCGTGGTTTTCTATCAGAGCTGCTCAACATTCACGGGCCTTCAAGCCAAATGAGAGCAAATTTTTAAAAAGCATTTTGAAATGCACTTCTCTGTGGTATTTCTCTCAAATTATTATGTTTAGTTTTTGTGGGTTTTTTGAGTGTGTGTGACTGTTTTATTCATTATTTTCCCAATTTTGTTGTACACCTGTTGTACAGTGACAATAAAGGCTTTCTCTTCTATTCTACTGTCTGTCCAGATTTTAACTATATCTCTGAATAAGTTATAGGAAAGGTAAATATTAGTAATTTTACCATTTTCCCTGATGAGAAGACATCTAATTGACTGGGGAAATCAGCTTTTCTGGAGGTGGATATGTCCAACTTGGCCTTCATTATCCTGAAGAAAATGTGGAGTTCACACATGAAGCAAAGCTGCTAATACATCCAGTTAAATGCTGGAATGTAAAAGTGTTGCTTCCATCTTGAATTGTGCAGTGAAGTACACGCTCCAAAGTCATAAACACTGAATCTTTCCCATTATTACCTTTGCTCCCACGTGATGTGAATGTGTCATTATCCACCATAATGCTGGTACTGGGGATGTTTAGCTTCCTCACTCCACCAGCTAACACTGTGAACTTTAAATGATGTAGAAAACATCGGGTTTGTTGCAGTGTGTTGATTTAATGTAACAAGCACCTCCACAGCAATGCATCTCCAGGGGGGAGCAAACATGAAAAGAAAAACACTGACTTACTGTAATGGCTATTTGTAGCCTACATGTTTTTATGTGTTGTTTTTCTTCTTCTTTTTATTTAAATAGCAATAGAATAAAAACAGCAGTCGATAGGAATAGAAGTCGAACGCCTTTATTGTCATTCTGCAACAGGTATACAACAAACCTGGGAGCGCTGCTCTGTTTGGGGCCTCGACCAAAGGTGATCTGCTCCTCAGGACTGTTTTCTGCACATGGACTGGGGGGTCTTAACCCTTTAAGCGCCAGAGTTTTTCCAATGAAATATTCAGTTTTGATATCATGTTTTCAAAAGAAAAAGATGTTGGAGAGTGAGAGTTGTGTTGTTTCAAGGTGTTCATTGAAACCATTTATTGTTTTCATGTAACAGTTGTCTGTGGTTAATCATTTTGATTATTTTGCTCCTGTCATATTACAGCTAAGCTAAAGTGTATGTTATTACTTGCAGAGTATGATAATAATACTCACTTAATGTGAACCTTCAGGAAGATAGCAGTAAATAATCTGAACACAACCAGCAGCCAGCAGCCGAGCCTCCCCTGTGTGTAGAAGACACACAATGTGAGTGAGACTGGACTTTAGCGCTGCTCTCACTGGAGACTGAGCTTGTTGATCCAGGTAATCAGGCCCCGAAATCTTCCTCTTTTTGAAGCCTAATATCCACTTAATGATTTTTTTTTTTCAGATGGACCACCAGATCAGTACACTTATCGTATCACTTACATTTCTTTGTTAATTCACATCATTTCCATTTTCTAGTGACATTATTAAGGAAGCTCCTCATTGAACTCACGTCCACTGCATTCACAGTGAGAGTCTGACTTTATCTGGTCTTTCAGCCCCAGATCTCACAGCCTGCACTCTGTGTGCACCAACACACACCAGGTACAAATCTGCATCACATGCTGTGTGAACAAACATGACAGGTGTGTTTACTCCAAACGTAAGGCCATTTCCCACACGCGAGTAACAGCCAATAACAGTGCTCCTCCAGCAGTTTTCCAAAACTGGAAAATGCATCTAAATAATTCCAGGTTTTAGTGGGAACACATTGACTTTTACTGCTGTTTGTGAGGATTTGTTCTGTATGAATGATGGTTAATCTCTCCAGCACTTACACTGAAATGACTTGAGGGATCTTTGAATTTTCATGAATGATTACACACCACACACAACCTGACAGTGCTGACATCATTTTAAGACAGACAGAAAACTGTGCAACAATCCTTTAAGTATGTTCAACAGCATAACTCTAATCTTGCCATAAATCTTTATAAAAGAGCATAATCATCAATGATGTTATTGCATATTTTACTAGTGATATGATTTTCATGTAAAATGTAAATGCTGTGTTGAATTCACAGAGAATATGAAAGACTGCCAGTACTTTGAGAACACGACACAAATGCTGCAGTGCATGGTAAACAGAGAGGATGCCAGAGCATTGTAACAATGGAGCGTCTCCCTTGGATTTCAAAGGCAACAACATCTCCTCCGCGGCTCAGGAGCGATGGCTGCTGCACGGCTTGGCTCTAACCCCTGCACGCTCTGCACCGAGGCACATCAGAGATTGTGGCCGTCTTCATCTGCTCGTTCCCTCTGAAGCTGATGTAGCACATTTTGCTGAGAATAAAGCCTGAACTACCTCCACCACCGGGACCGTTGGAATGAGTTAGGCTGTTCCTTGTGTGCCCCCCATGGATAATCCTACCCACAACTCATAGCCTAATGGGACACATGAAATGTTACAGCACCGTGATTTCTACTGTCTCTGGCAGTTGCTGCTTCCCTGTTTTTTAGATCTTCTCCATCCTGCTTTAACGGCCATGACCTCGACCAGGAAGGAGAAGAGCAGGGAGGTGTGTGTGCAAGTCTTTAGGCTGTTGAACATGAACATGCTGGTCAAATATTAATCACCAGTTTTAGTTATTTCAGTTATTCTACACATCTCAGATACGCAGTACATGAGGTGCTTGTAAAGTATTTTGCTTTATTTGGGAAAACTGACCAGTGCTGCTTGTTGTGCTGCTGCCTCTTCCCTCTGCCTCTGTTAATACAACTCCTAAAACAAAACCACCAAATGTGATGCTTTCTTCTTCAGTACGAGTCCTTTTTCAAGCATTTCTTAATTCCAGCTTCTCCCATGTGAGGTGTGGCTGTTAACTGGTTCTGATTCATTTTAATTAAATGTAATAGTTTGTTTTTGGAAAGCAACTCATGTTTAATTCAAACACTGATGATATTACCTCAATGACTGCTGTTTACACACTAATACATCACTAGTGTGATGTAGTGTAATATGACAGGAGGTGGGTGATGCAGTGGTTGGTACTGTCGCCTCAGAGATTCTGGGTTTGACCTCTGGGACCTGAGTGTCCATGGTCTATCTGTGTCTGTGTGGGGTCCTCCGGGTCCTCCACCTTCCTCCCACAGGACACAGACATGACTCCTCTCCAACATAAAAACAAACTGGTCCTCCACCTGTCCTCCTCCTGTCCTCCTCTGTCCTCCTCTGACCTCCTCTGTCCTCCACCTGTCCTCCTCCTGTCCTCCTCCTGTCCTCCTCTGTCCTCCTCCTGTCCTCCTCCTGTCCTCCTCCTGTCCTCCTCTGTCCTCCTCTGTCCTCCACCTGTCCTCCTCCTGTCCTCCTCTGTCCTCCTCTGACCTCCTCTGTCCTCCACTGTCCTCTTCTGTCCTCCACCTGTCCTCCTTGTGTTCTCCACCTGTTCTCCTCTGACCTCCACCTGTCCTCCTCTGTCCTCTTCTGTCCTCCACCTGTCCTCCTCCTGTCCTCCTCTGTCCTCCTCTGACCTCCTCTGTCCTCCACCTGTCCTCTTCTGTCCTCCTCCTGTCCTCCTTGTGTCCTCCACCTGTTCTCCTCTGTCCTCCACCTGTCCTCCTCCTGTCCTCCTCCTGTCCTCCTCTGTCCTCCTCTGACCTCCTCTGTCCTCCACCTGTCCTCCTCCTGTCCCCCTCC
>OOFC01045666.1:0-10886 GCA_900323345.1 Pseudochromis fuscus
TACAACAGCTGTACGCAGCTCCTGGACCGTAGATGGCACTGGTACTCAGTGACGTACACGTCTGTCCAGAACATCCCAGGTGTGCTCGATGGGCGACATGTCGGGTGAACACGCTGGCCAACGGAAATGGCTTTGTAAACCACTAATCATCGAATAGTGGACACTTGGCAATGGCTCGTTCCCTCATGACTGCTGGCATCCGTGGCATTTTGTTGACAGGACACAATGCACGGTTTGCACCGGCTTTTTATTGTCACCAGTCTAAGGAGTGGCCATGACATGGTGACGCTGCTAGTTGAGCGTGTCCACAAGACACACATGGTTGACCAACAGATTTACTCAAAATGACTAGAAATTGCAGTCACGTGGAATATCAACAAAACAAAGCCTCCAATAATTACTCAGTATGACCACAAACAAATCTTGCATTATTGTGATCTGATTGAGCAAAGCGCAAAAAAAAAACCACAACGATATAACATGTTGCATTTATAACTTGGTTCAGTGTGTGTATATATATATATACACTGAACCAAATTATAAATGCATATATATATATATGTGTGTGTGTGTGTGTGTGTGTGTGTAATAAAAGCTCACACTGTGTGTTCTCCCCAGCACAGATCCATGCACAATCACTTGAACTGTTTATTTGCATTAGTTACAATTTCCAAATGGCTTATTTTTCCTGCTCATCTTGGCCAGGCAGACAGACCCCAAACACATCGGTCAGACCACTTTTCAGCGTCCACTCCAGGTTCTCTCTTCATTCTCCAGCACACTACTCTATGTGAAGAGAGAAAGCAAGGAAGCACTTGATTACTGAGAATCTTTGCATACATTTCAACCATCTAAGGCTTTTACTGCCTAATGTTTTACAACATTGACTTACTTATATTTACTACAATGGACTTTGTTTTTCAGCCACCATGTGGGAGTACCGCGCCACTGTTTCCCTGCCAGTCGAGTATTTTGGTTTTGAACTTGCATCTGCATTCATCATGTTGTAGAACGCCACTTTTCCCTTGAAACTGCTTCTTTCTGCCTCTGCTTTGGGGTCCAACACTTAACACCAACTGTAACATTTTCATTCCATATATTCAGACTCTCAGATATTCAGACTCTCATTCAATATATTCCATATAACTTCCATAGAATCAGACTGCATTCAATATATATCCAGACTTTATTCAGTATATTCAGACTTCCATAGATTCAGACTTTGAGTCAGTATATTCAGATTTCCATTGATAAGGCTTCATTCCATGTATTTTATTCAATACATTTAACATTGTCAGTTGAGTATATTATTTTCAAAAAGGCATGCCTTTTTACGCCATGTAGAGTTACATATTATTGTTCTTCATAATTTATTGGCTCTATATCAAAATATACAAAAACTTCAATTCAACATCAATGGCTGATCTAACACAAGCTCATTTAACTTACAAGATGAGAACAAACAAAACAAATGCAAGATAAAGGACACATTTACACTCCAATTAGTGTTTTTAAAGGCCTGTGCTATATCAAACGCAGAAAACACAGTTTGTAGCATCCTCCTTAATGAGTCATTTAACCATAGCTTCCAATGGGCCTCTTCCGTCACTGTCACATCCTCTCAGAGCCTCAGTCACATTCAAATTGGCCCCCGGATCCACAGACATTGATGAAGAGTCTCTGTGTGCTGGGAAGCATGTGGGCTAATTCCTCCAGGCTGGGCTAAAGCAGTTTAGTCGCTGTCCATCACCTCCCTGTTATTTGCATTGGTCCCAATAAGCCCAGAGTGGTGATCAATGCAGAATCAAAGTGAGCTTTCTGCCAGCATTAGGAGCTGCTGTTCATCACACTGTTCGGTACAAACCAGCAATGTTTTAATGCAGGATAGTACTAACTTCTTGTGATCTGCAGCTGCATCTGTATGACTTTATATAATTAGTTACTAACCAGTTTCCAAAACTGGAAGAAATGTCACTTAAGGCTTAAGCTCAGATGGACTTTTACATGACCTTGACATAATAAGATGAATCAGCAAGCACATGTTTCTGTTAAATCTATGTCTTGTTTGTTTTTTAGATTTTTCATTTTTGAAGTCAAATTGGACAAAATGACACAAAGTTTTTTGTTTTTGCTCATTGTGATTGTGTGGCTCAGATAATAGATGTAGACAAACTGGGAGATACAGCTTTGATGAGCTGTACACATTCATATCACTTTTTTGGCCTACAAAACATTCCAACACCAAGAACATATATAAAGACACAACCCACACTAACATGCTAACTGAGATGGTAACGTGTCCACTGCAGCAGAAGGAACACTCAACCTCACTGTGTCAGACCATGACATGAGGAGGACACTGGAAAGAGTGAACACCAGAAAAGAAGCTGGACCACACAGCATCTCTGGCAGAGTGGTGTCATCCAGCACTGCCCAGTTAGCTCCAGTGTTCACCACTATATTCAACCTCTCCCTGAGTTTGTGGTCCCCACATGCCTGAAGCTAGCCATCATCGTCTCTGTGACAAAGGATGCTTTCCCAGCCTGCCTCAATGACTACTGCCCATTTGTACTCACCTGGGAAGTGATTAAGTGTTTAGAGAGACTGATCAGGCTGAAGATCTGCTCGTTGCTTCCTGAATCTCTGGATCCACTGCAGTTCATTTACTGCCGAACAGATCCATAGACGATGCTGTCTCCCAGGTACTGCACCTCCCTCTGACTCATCTGGACGGATGGGACGGGAAGTATGTAAGACTGCTGTTCACTGACCTTAGTTCAGCTTCCAACACCATAGTCCCCGCCCAACTCCACTCCAAGCTGGCCAACTTAGGACTCAACACCTCCATGTGTGCTTGGATCCTGGACTTCCTCTCCAACAGACACGCCTCCAGCTCCCACATCCTCAACACCAGAACTCCACAGGGCTGTGTCCTCAGCCCCCGGCTCTTCACCCTGTACACAAGACTACATAGCCACACACAACTCCAACACTATCATGAAATTAAAATTAATCTAGACGCCCTCCGGCATCTCCAGACGCCCCGCGGATGGAGGCTACAAAAGATAACTCCAGAAAGGAAAAAGAAGAAAATCTGGAACATTGAGCCACAGCAGACAGAGTCATGTGATGATAATAATTTTTATATCATCCGTGTGGAACACTTCAATACCTCAAAGCCAAATGAAGCCTGGTTTAAGAGCACAACACATGCGCTTTACATCTCAAAGACATCTCAAAGTAAGCTGTTGGTAACAAGGGATGATTTCTGATTGAATTACTCGAGTTGCTGATGGGGCTACAAAGGGTCAGCACAATTTTTGGACTATTTGGAAAAAGGCCTTTAGAGTGAGGAAAATAAATGCTTCTTCCCTTGACTAAACCAAACAATGCTAATGTCTTGTTTTGGCTCCCTTTCGCTGTTGGCCTTGGCCAAGGTTGATAGCTGCAAACCTCCAGAGAACCCCCCCACCTACGAACTGAGATGCTGAGACCATGGCCAGAGGTCACTGGGGCATATCGGGCACATACCACTCACACACATTCAAGGACATACATGCTTATTAACACATATATTACCAAACACCCTCTTATGCTTTGTTCAGTGTTTGTCATGCAACTGTATGCTAATGTTTTTGCTGAGGTTTTTTTGGGTACCAAAAACTGAGCTCCCGTTAGGAACCTAGTTCTGGAGTTTGCTTTTTTTTCCTTTTCTCTTACACTGTTTTCCTCCCCCCCTCCATTAAATATGGCAGGCGCAACTCCTGTTGCAACGTGGCCACTCCTCCTTAAGTAGGGGAAATTTGCATTTAGTTTTTTCTGTGTGGAAATGACAATAAAGTAGATCTGGATCTGGATCTGAAAGTACAACAGTCGGAACAAAGAAAAAAACATAAAAATCAACAGGCACATTAAAAATCACCAGAGCATTCAGTCCCTTTTTGAAACCTTCAACAGTCTGTGGAGCCCCCAGGCTGTCAGGGAGAGCCTTCCACAGGTGTGGAGCAGCAGAGCAGAAGACCCGATCCCCCATTGTGCGGGTCTTAGTTCTGGGAGGAAGCAGGCAATAGGTGTTAGAGTAGCGAAGGGATTGTGCTGTGGTGTGTAGGGTGAGGAGGTCTGTCAGGTATGGGGGGCATTTTCATGGATGCATTGGTAGGTGAAGAGAGACACCTTGTATTCTATCCTTGCAATTATGGGAAGCCAGTGTGTCAGGTGTGCGTTGCAGTAGTCCAGTCTGGAGGAGACAAAGGTGTGGACGAGTTTCTCTGCATCAGGAAGGGTGAGAGTGGAGCAGAGTTTGGAGATGTTTCTCAGGTGGTGAAAGGCAATCTTTGAGACATGTTTTATGTGAGCCTCGGAGGTAAGATGAGGGTCAAACCTCACACAGAGGATGGTGACAAGAGGTGAAAAATTGATGTCCTGGCCAGAGAAAGCAATGCAGGTTATAGTGGATGTTTTGATTTGTTGTGGGCTACTAACAAAGACTGCTTCAGTTTTGGAGCTGTTGAACTGTAAAAAGTTCTGTTTCATCCATGCCTTTATCTCCTCCAGACAGACAGTGAGTGCGGAGAGTGATGATGATGATGGTGATGAGAGATTTGTGTCCATTTTGATGTAGAGTTATGTGTCATCAGTGTAGCAATGGAAAGAAATTCCAAAACCACTGATGACTTGGCCAAGGGGGAACAGGTACAGGTTGAACAGAATGGGTCCAAGCACTGACCTCTGTGGAACCCCACAGGTGACGTTGTGAGTCCTGGACTTTGAGCCTCCCAGTGAGAGACACTCAGTTCTATCACTGAGGTAGGATGTAAACCAAGAGGGTGCAGTGCCACTGAGTCCAGTGGTGTGGTGCTGTCTATGGAGGAGGATGTGGTGGTCAACCGTGTCAAATGCTACAGACAGGTCAAGGAGGATGAGGAGGGACGGATAACTGGAGTCATTCACCATTAGCAGATCATTGGTGACTCTGTAATTTTTCGAATGGATTGTTGTGTTTGAGGTGGTCCTAAAGGTGGGCAGCAACAACCTTTTCAAGGACCTTGGAGAGAAGCGGGAGATTTGATATGCACCAGAAATTTGTAAGAATTACAGAGCTGAGAGAGTTTTTTGAGAAGTGGCCAAATTATGGCTGTTTTGAGAGCTGGTGGAATGTGACCGCTATGAAGTGATTGGTTTATTACTGTGCTGATCAGGGGGCTGATGGCAGTTTTGACCAGGGCTGTGGTAAAGAGGTCAAGTGCATCATCCCCCTTTCATCACCCCCTGGGAGGGTGCACAGCAGGTTGGAGATCCCAAACTGTGGGTCAGCAGCAGGAATCAGCATGGTAGAAGCAGAAAGGGCAGAACAGACGATGTTGTTTTAAAATGGTCCATGAAGTTATTGCAGCGCTCTTCTGTAATTCCTGTGAGTGGGGGAGTCTGGGGTTTGAGGAGGTCGTTGATGGTGAAGAAAAGCTCTTTGGAGTTGCTGGGACTATTTTGAATGATGTTGGAGTGAAACTGTGACCGTGCCTCTTTGAGTGACTTCGAGTAGGCTCTTTGGTGGTCCCGATAAGCTTATTTGTGAACAGTAAGTCCAGTGTCTACAACCCGTTGCTCAAGGGCACGTCCAGCTGTCTTCATTCTCCGGAGCAAGGTGATGAGCAGGAGAAGGTAATGGTTCTTGCTTTGATGGGTGCATGGGCATCCAGGATGCAGCTCAGGGTGCAGTTGTAAAAACATGCCATCTGTGGGACATGAAGCTTGCACCACTGACAGGACAAAGAAATCGAAGTTAACTGCTGTTCCTGTATTTTATATTTAAGGGCAACAGAAGTTACCGTATACATACCAATTCATTGAGGTGGAGACTCCCAGGTGAAGGGAGGGGAATGCTATGCTCACTTACACAGCAGCTCCGCAGCAACAATGGGCTCATTATACACAAGCAGCGCCACACACACTCCAGCCGCAGATCTCCATCTGGTATACAGGCCAGCTCAGCTACAAGGCAGAAGAGTGGGCACAGATGTAACACGAGGCAGTGAAACTGTCAAAGACCCCACCATAACATCACAAGGGAGACACAACACCAGTTGAACAGCAGCAAACAGCACAAAACCATGCCAGAACACACCACTGCTGCAGGAACCAGGTCCAGTGTACAGTAGTGGGATCCAGCCTATGGAAACAACCATCCAGTCAGATTTTGGTGTCTATTCTGGGCTACTGTAGAAACATAGCAGTGCAACATGCCAGCTTCTATGAAAGATCAATTGCTCCCTGTGTACATACAAACAACCTATTGTAAGGTAATAATAATTGTGTTTTTCAGGTAAATATACACTGATGAAAACACATTTATGAATAATATATTTAGCATCAAAAACTGTTGCGATGTCTCTCTCTCCACTCTGCGCAGATGACTGATGGTGGTGCGATGACACCCAAGTTGTTGCGCTAACTCTACAATAGAAATTATCCCAAAATTCATATGAAAAATTCATACCATTAGGAACGTGTACATTTTTTTATTTACGTTAAGGTTATTTCACAGAAAATCTTTTTAAAGTTGAGGATACCAATCATTTTGCCTCAAAATTTAGAAAACTTTAAAGCAAGATGTGGTAGAAAGTCTACACCTTCTATAGTCTGTTTATATATTTTCTGATAGATTATTTATTGTTAAATCTATTTTGTTTAATGCACATTTCATTGTAAACACTACAGATTTATAGGTTTACTTTGGTCTTACTAATTTCTCATTTGCATTTATTTCTTCTGTCTTTTGTCCAGTGCGTCCCACAGTCCCTCTCAAATCCTCCTTCTTTCTTTCTTTCTTTCTTTCTTTCTTTCTTTCTTTCTTCTCCTCATTTCTGCCCACTTACTATGTTGTCCTGTTTCATAAAGTAGCCACTTCTGGTTGATGATTTTCAGTAAAATTGCTTATAAATTGGAGTGGAAAATGTTTTGCAGACCTGGCAGCTTTCAAGTCCTGTGCCCATTTGTCACTAGACATTTCCTTTTGTGTAACAGCACAAGAATTAATTAGGCTGCGTGGCGGCAAAAGTTTATGGCCATAATTTATGGGGAGATGAGGTTCCATGGACACCATCTCGGACCCATGTCAATTTATTATTTTTATTATTGTGTGTTGCGTGCATGTGTGTAGATATACAGTATGTGTTTGACTCATGGATGAGGTTGCTCTGAGTTGATAGCACTAAAATAAGATTCATTTGCAGTACTTGGGGTTCGTGGCAGGGCAAACATATTCACCGCGGAGTAAAGACAAGCTAACAGACGGGCATAAACTAAAATAGACTCCAGAGCAATACATTCAAAAGCATGTTATGCATAAATATATGAATACATATTGCATGCACATTTTTAAAAGCAACCACACATACACTGCAAGATGGCTGACAAGCTGCAATTCTGTTTGAGTATATTTAAGTGAGTGATAACTTTAATATTTAACTTTTTTAGACATCTTATCTCACAACTGAAAGCAGCTCCTGGCATTTACACTTCACCTTCATTATGTCTGAGCCCCAACTCTCCTGCTTAAGTCTCTGACCATTTAACAAGAAAATACCATGATAGCAAAAATACTAAGCAAAGGTAAGAAATGTGTCAAAACAGCAGACCACAGAAGCCACAGCCTCCACTAGTTTTGTCAGAGAAAGACCAAAGAGGTCATTCATGTTCAACGTCTGAGACCACCTGGTCCTTGCCATGAAATTTTGTATTGACATTCATGGCCATGCAGAAACTGTAAATGAAAATGTGGCAACCTGCTAAAGCTGAGTTATTATGTGTGATAAAAATAAATAAATATTTAGTGGCATCTAGCAGTGAGGTTTCCTTTCCTTGCAAGTTTGTGACTTCATAGAAATGCATCAAGAGATCACAGGAGGTCAAATTGAAACGGGGCTTTAACTCTCATATCTGAGTAGGTTTAAGCCCAGAGTACAGTTCATTTCATTCAACTGGACCAGCTCAGACATAATCAGATTTAGGAAGTGTACCATTGATAAAGATGTTTGTCACTTTTTAAATAATGGTCATCTGGACTCACAATTACGTTTGATGTTTGGCTTTCACCAGACAGAAGTCTTAAAATTCAAAAGTGTGTCGAATGTCCTCCTTATCTTTAGCTTTACAGTGCTTCTGCTTCTGTTTTTGATCCGAACTCCATTGAAAGGTTTGATGTAGTAACTGTGTCAGTTGGATTTGGGGCATTTTTGATTGTGTATACAGATGGATGTGATGGTATTCTAGTATAGAATATAATAATAACAATAATAATAATAATAATAATAATAATAAGCATCATCATCATCATCATCATCATAAAATTTATTTACATCTCAAAGAGATCTCAAAGTGTCAGAGTAAAAGTAAAAAAAAACATAAATCCACAAGCACATTGAGAATCAACAGGGCATAATAAGTAGGTTTTAGAGGTTAAAATGTCTCTTAAACTTATTAATGGTAATATTAACAGGTACACTGTCCATTTGGGTAGTAGGGGTAGGGGATCACACTGTGTCATAGAGATTGACTGTAAAAACCTGTGGAAATGAATTGGATGTCTTTCAATATGGATCAACATAAAGACAGAGTGCAAAACAATAAATAGATGTAACATTTTATTTTTTACAATTCTAGACTGAAAGTGTATGCTTTTGCTATAATGTTATGGATTGTTAGTCAAAGCCAAAGTCAGCTTTATTATCGATACACGATCTGTACATGGCAAACCAAGTATCGACATTAAATTTCTCTATTTTCAATATGAAAAAAACAAACTAGCTATTAAAAACATATATACATATATATTCTAATGAGGGCATTTGGAAACAGCCAAAGCCCAAACCAACCCAATATAAAATAGATAAACAAAACAACATGACATGAAGAACACAACAGATCAACAGAGTCCAGAGTTTGGGTGTGCAGGGGGCAGAAGAGAAGACTCTGCACTCTCCTCCCCGATGACAGCAGGCTGAAGATTCAGAGATTCAAGTAAGGGTGACGTAACTCTGATGGTGGGGGGAGTGGGGTGAGTGTCCATAGCTGTGATGGTGGAGGTGGTGGTGGTGGTGGTGTTCACAGTTTCGGTGACCTGGGGATGAAGCTGTTGCAGAGCCTGCTTACCTCAGATACCTCTGCGCTCGAATTACAGTGACTTGTGTGTGCACTGCTGTCGGTTGGTGGGATCCCTCACCCTGCTGCAGGCCTTGGTACCTTAGACAGTAGAAATAATCTAAATGATTTTTTTCTTACTTTGAAGGGAACCCCACCAGGTGGGTCCATTTGAGTTTTTATTTATGGAGGCTATGCAGCAACAAAACACACACGCACACACACACGCACACAAATGGCTGCTCTCAGAGCTGTAGTAGGAGGTGTTTGGGATCAATTGTGGATAATTGGGTCTCCACGCGACATAATCTCACATTAGTACAGCCAGCTGTGCAGCAAGCATGCACCATCCCTGTTTACTGAGGGTGAGGGGCTCATGGTTTGGAGGTTGTATCTTTTGTCCATATATATGAATCAGCCATGAGTCTTAACACAATCAAGAAAAAAACCTCAAGAACTTAGATTTACTTTCACAGGTGGGTTTTTTTTTCGGTTTAATATGTATTTTTAAACACACAAATACACTGACAATTCTGTAACTGAATGACCATAATCTTTTTCAATGAAAATTTGGGTTTTCTCTATATAAAACCACTAAAATAACTTTGCAAATATACAGATAGCTTATATGAAACTTCAATTGTAGCACTGTATATACTTTTCTAAAATTTTATTTTAAAAAACTGTGACAGTGAAGAGGAAAAAATTGCAAAATTACTTATTTTTTTATATGCGTTTTATGACTTTTCCCCCCATGATATAACAGTAGGCCTATATTTTATACACCAGCTGCCACATAATTGCTGTTTCTTGTTTGTTTGCTTGCTTGTTTGTTTTTGTCGCAGTGTATCGCTCACTGTGTGTGCAAAAAAACTGGCCCACATCACTGACCTGTGCTATCTCTACTGATTATACACACTGGGGTTATGTGTACCAACAACCATATTCTGTCCCTCTTTCAATCACACACACACACGCACGCACGCACGCACGCACACACACACACACACACACACACACACACACTATAGAGTCAGCAATAACTTAAAAAAATGCTGCTCACACCAATTTTGTAATCAATGCCCACAGAAAATGGGATTCCTCCAGCCGCTGGCAATTAATACATTTGTGTCCTTTTTTAACACTAGTGAGCCGAGCTTGAAATTACCAATGACTGACTCACGCTCATTTGCATATTTATTGCAGCGGAGGACGAAGTGGTGGTGGTGGCAGCAGTGGGTGTGGTGGTGGTGGTGGGTGAAAACTGGGGCGAATGATTGATGTGGAGCTCGCCTCCTGCATTACAAACAGCCCATTATTGGGCAGACAGAGGAACAGAGAGAGCGAGACAGAAGGGGGAAGGAGAAAGAGACAGTGAGAGGGACTAAAGGAGAGAGAGAGAGAGAGAGAGAGAGAGAGAGGAGGATGAAGAGCAGTCTAGCATACAGTTGATTAAAGTTGAAGACAGCGAGATCAGTCCTCCACCCCTCCTTCCCCGTGCCTATTTCCCTCTCTTTTTTCCTCCCCACACCTCGTGTCCTCTCACTCTATATTTTGCAGAGAAGATGGCGGGAGCATTAAAGGCCTGTTTTAATGGATGTTGACAAGGAGTGGACCAACAAAAGCCCAAGCCTGAGGATTTGCTTGAAAAGATTCAATCAGACATGTTTTCACTGCGATTAATTGAGGGGACTCAGAGGGGGATGGATAGGGGGGTGGGATGTGGGGATGAAGGGATTAGCCATGGAGGT
>OOFC01045668.1:0-10619 GCA_900323345.1 Pseudochromis fuscus
GAAAATAATATAAGTTAAGGTAAAACTTTATGTCCCACATGAGGGAAATTGTTTAAATCTTAGTTAATTTGTGTGTGTGTGTGTGTGTGTGTGTGTGTGTGTGTGTGTGTGTGTGTGTTCTTTATGTAAATATTGTGGTCAGACCAAGAAGAACATTTCTGTTTCATATTGATATTTGTTCATATAGAAACTTATTTTTTCTACTTCATTTTTGGTGATTTTTCTCCAGTGTGAGCAGTGACTCTGTTTCCCCTCAGGGATCAATAGTGTGTTCTGATTCTGGTTTCATGAAATCGTCCTTTAAAAGCAGACACAGTTTCACTGTTCAAAGTCAAGGCAGTGAAATACATCATCACACCACTTTCTACGATTATTCATTTTGTCCCCCCTTTGACACAGAAGATTTTAATCAATTGTATGTGTCAATGTGATAAAAATAGTCCGACCAGGTTTAAAAGTTCAGAGTCAGGAGTGAGCGAGCCCTCCTGAGGATTGTGCCTCTCTCACTGCCATCACTGGCACATTTCAGATCGTTATCTGGATCATACTCTAATCCTCTTTCTCATTCGGCTTTATGATGGTCTCCATTACACATCCATCTGTGTGAACAGTCGCTACCGATCTGTGCCAGACCACCGTGTGTCCACATGTATCTTTGTGTTTGTGTTATTTGCTGTTGTGTGTGTCATTATAAACGCCTCGTCTGTGCCCTGCTTCCTGCGACTGCTTGCACTAATCACATTTCTGCAAGGTGTAATTAGTGTGGGACGTCTAAAGCCTTAATCCGCAGTTTAAATACTGTATCTTTGCTTAGTCAGTGTTGCCTCCCGTGTTACACCGAGCTTACGATCAGCGTTTATTTAAAGGATGTCAGTGGCAGGTTTGCATTGAGTTTGTTTTAAATTATGACTAGTCCTAAAACAATCGATGTGATACAAGCACACACACACACGACCAGGGGCTGTAACAAAATATTTCATGCCAAACCAATGCATGTGACCATCACAAATGAGAAGAATCCATAATAGGATTTGTCTAGTCACAGTTTAAGGGCTGATTCTCCCTCAACCTGCCTCAGTGGCAGCTTTACCAAATTTATGGGAACTTGACTTGGATATTTTGTGAGGAAAGTGAAAATATTCTTTCACATTAAAGTCACCAATTTGTGAATAAACTCAAATATTCTGGGGTCTTATGTCGAAGAATATGCATGGAAATGTAATAGGTAATATGTAATAATATGTAGTGGGAATCCTGAACTTGTTTTCATGTGAGATACTGTATATTTCAAAATAAAATATGTCCACTTTCAAAGGTTATATTTACTGAACATCCTCAGGCAAACTCTATATGTATTATTCAAACTTACCATCACACAGATGAAGCAAAAACAGTCAGTATCTTAAGTGTGTGTTTCCATATTCAGTAGATATTATTCTCGATTAGACTTTTTTTTTCTATTCTTTACTCTTTAGTGTAGAATAAAGTAGATATTTGCTGAAAACCCACAGAGAAACTTTTACCCTGATGCCTCTTTATAATTTCTAAGCAGTAATTCATTTTTATATTGATATTAGGTGAATTGGATTCAAACTTTTTTTTTCTTTAGAATCAGCCACTTCCACTTCCACATGTTTAATATTTGCAATTGGTGATTGTGCTGCCTTGGAAACTTTATACAGACACAGGACAACACATGGCGAGCAAAAAAGTTTGCTGTGTAAAAGTGCATGGGAACAGGCACATCATAGAAAAAAAACAGAAAAGAAAAAAGGTTGAAAAGCAAATGTGTGTACAACATAACCCCAAAAACATATTGGCAGTGAACAGACAGAGGAAAGAGCTGAGCTGTAATCACTGTGATACTTCACACAACATCTGGATCATGTTGTAAACAGATGTTTACACTACGCAGTAAATATGAAAACAACTGCTATTGTTTTAAATGGATAAACGAATAAAACTCCCTTAGACACACACATATGTCTATATTCTGATTATAGTGAGAGTATATACAGTATACACAGAAGAAGAAAACCTTCAGTATGAAAGTTCAGAGACAGATACTTGTACCAAATAAATAAAGGAGGCTGGTGAAAAGATGCAGAACATCACCTGAGAGAACCAGGTGAAGAGGTTCTACAGTGTGTGTCGTATCATGCAGAAGTAAAGTGGCAACAAGCTGCTGAGGAATATGAGTCTCTCTGTGTGAGACACTAATGGACCTGTAAGAATAAGTCTTCCACTGGTAACATGTCCAGATGTTACTGACTCAGTCTTCAGGTATGTGCTTCTCTCAGACTGCCAACAACTACAATCTCCTCCGGTTGTGGACACAGTTGTTAGGTGTGGTGTGTCCAGGCTCAGAATGGTTCAGCAAGTTGTTAACGTTATCCAAATGTTTTTGAGAAGCATTACAGTGACTGCAGTCACCATTACTATCCATCTGGTTCTGATGTTTTTGATATAAAGTTACACAGATATTCATTTTCTTGCCTTTTTTTTCCCATTTCTGCTGTCCACTCTACTTTTTACTAGGGAGGCACGATATTATCGGCACGTTATCAGTATCGGCTGATATTGGCTTTAAAATCATGAATCAGATATCAGTCATTCTGCCGATACAATTAACTGATAAAATAAGAGTGGGTATTGATATTATTGTCTCAGGGAGAGCATTATCCAAGTCTGTTTTAAGTAGGATAGGATGCAAGTATCTTAATTGTTTTGTTTAAAAACAACTGTCATGAATAAATATGACATGTTTTACATAACGTAAGTTGAAGTGTTTTTCTTATATTGCACAGTGATTACTGATGTTACAGCTTTGTCTCATGTCTGCATTTGCCAGCGGACCAATGTGACAAGGATTATATATGCAGAATAATTCTGCATGTTAATTCCACTAAACAAACTAAATGATCTCTGCAATTAGGTGTGGGGGAAAAAAAATATCGGTTACCGGCCAAATAACTTGCAAAATATCAGCATATCGGATATCGACCAAAAATCCAATGTCGTACAATTTTGTCCCTAATAACATATTGGTGGGGACATGTCCCTGCTGTCTATGGCAGTCTTTCACTGCGGGTTCTGTCCATGTTGGGCCGTAATGGTTTTTGTATGTAGTCAAGACAATCGCTCAGTATTTCCTCATCCTGCCACAGTGTTTGCTGATAATAGCTTGACATGTGCACAGCTTATTTTCTTGCTGTGTTTCTGCCAGCTCTCCAAAGAAAAGAAAACAATGGACACTGGAAGGTCATTATGCATCTCCTCCCTGACGCTGTAAATCAGGGTGAAATGTACAGATGCAGTACTTCTGTGTGTGTTGGTTGAATGAAGCAGCTGTTCCCAGAGATTACATAGTTTTGATGAGTTGTTATGTAAATGTTAGGCAGAGTGTGTGTGCAGTTTTTCTGGGTGTATTCCCTGTGAAACTGGGGCATTACTTTGTTAATTGCCCTTGCTGAAATTGTACCGGGCATAGATGAATAAGTGGAAATAATTTGGAAATAAATTGATTTATTTAATGAAAGGCAACCACAGGAAATTTGCTTTTCCAGTGGGGGATCATTTGTGCACACAGCAGTTTGTGATTTTGAAGCAACAAGCATTAGTGCACAGTTTAAACAAATGTTTCAAACTGTAAAACTAACTTTACTTGTACTTGACATGAACACACATCACAACATGTGAAAACTCAACAAAGTAGATTTTTGCTGTTGACGTACTAAAAGCTGTAAATCTAATACTTCACAGTTCCTCCAGTTCTATTAAAATACTTTAGGTACTGCATGAATAAAGTAGACAGAAAAAATTTGTTTATGTCCAAAGTGAAATAAATTGTCCAGTAGGAAAACACAGTATAAAGATAGTCATGTTTAAATATGTTTTTCATAAAGTTAACAGTTTGAGTTCACTCCATATCTATAACTTCAAGATCTGTGGTTTTAACACAAAAATGTTTCACATGGTTCTGTCTTGTATCAGTGCAGTTTTTTTGAGTACATGTAGTTTAATAAACGAGTAAAAACTAGAAGAGAACCAATATTTCCCTAAACTGCAGAAGATATCGGTGTCTATCTGAGGTGGTATCAGAGACAGAATTCAGAGTCTTGTTTGGACTTCAGACAGGATCAGGATCAAAATACTAAAGTTACTGTTATTAATATGAACTCAACACTTTCTGTAACCATTTCCAAATAAAATCCACTACTAAGGTTTCAGTGGTGAGAACCCCTTCGTTTCTTAACCTTTTGTTGCAAAGTATTAACAGACACATTATGTTGAATTCCTTCCCCCCAGTTTTTTTTCTGTATTTTGACTCCAGACTTGATTTGTTCATATCAAGCATGACTATGGACTTTATTACAGATCCAGGTTTCAACTGATTAATCAAGCGAGTGTCACGTGTTAACTTGTGTCAGGTGAACTCAGACCTTTCATGGGTCTGTACTGGACTAAATGAAGTTTTGTTTGGTGAAGCTGTTTCCAAGAAAAACAGACATGTGAGGCGAGTTTTGGATCTCCAGTGTAATTCAGGCGTCATTGTGATATAGTCCAGTGTTTCCAGCCTGTTGTGTTTTACTGTAACATCTTTGTGGTTGTTTCACACTGATCCCTCAATGTTAGCGTTGTTGTTGTGTATAAGTGTTAAAAAGCTGCTCTGCACTTTGTTAACACTTGCAGTTAAACTCTGTTCACTGATGCTTTATATTCCTCTTTATTTTCCCTGGGATCATATTACAGCATCACCCTTGTTCCTATGACTTCCTGCATGAACGTTCAGCTGGAACACATGATGGACTCGGGGTTACACTCACGTTTCCCTTCATTATAGCAAGTGCTGTGCTGTGCTGTGCTGGTTTTATGTGTTTGTGTGTTGATGGTCAGTTGTAGACTTCAAACAGTGGTGTGCACAAAGGGCAGCCAGTTAATCAATGCAAGCTCATGACCCACACTTAGTGGTAATCAGTTGAGCTGGTACCTCAGTTTCTACATTACTGCTGAAGTGAATGAAGATTTTCACTGATTAATCTGCTTTTTTTTTAAATAAGTTGATTAAATGTTTTATCTCCTAAATATTAGAAAATACTTTCAGACACAAAAGTTGATGTATGTTTGCTAAATTCAATATATCTATCTTAAACATTGAAGGAAAACAGTGAAAAATCACAACTGAGTGGCAGGAACTGGCAGGAGTGTAACGTTTAGTATTTTTGTATTTAACTAAAGAAAATGAAAATTGTTTTCTTAATTCAATGTTAAAAATCCAATCCAATCCAAAAAACTCACCTCATTTATACCAATTTCACCATTTAAAAAAATCCATGTCTTCAGCACCACGTACCTGCTTTTAGAGTCTGATTTTACATATTAGTGCATTGTTTGTTTGTTGTGTCATTAGTCATTAGTTTATTTTTACATATGTAAAAATCTTTCAAAAGCCAAAAGTTACATAAATGTTCATGTAAAATTAAAGCTAAAAACTTTTAGCTTTAAAGTTTTTTGTCCAATATTTTTCCAATATTTTTTGTAACCCAGCACCCAAAAAGAAAATGACTTTGTTTTTATTATTTATTTTATTTTATATTGCAGGAATAATACAGATTTAACAACCACAAAGTCTACTGTTTGAATCCAGCCAGTACCTCTGTGTTTTACCCCCTTCTGTTTTTATTGTTGTGTGTTGAATGCAGACAAAATACCCCAAAAATAATCTTACAAACAAAGGCTAATGAGGGATGACTGAGTGGGGAGGTGTCGCCCTTCAACCTCACTAAAACTAAAAGACACATATGTAACCGTATGATATAACCGAAGATGCTGTTATATAAAACCTGTGAATGTTGTTTACCACAAGCCTTTTGTACTGAAGAACATCTGAACAGCTTCTCCTCCTGGGAAAATCTTTCCGAAGTGATGATTAGACCTCTGCTCAAATTATCGGCTGGTGATGATAACTGTTATATTGCTGTTGCTGTCTCTTTCTGTTTTGAAGAACCCCAGGCGATTCAGCCTCCATCCCACTGCCGGTGCACAGCAGCCACTTAAACATGCGCTGCACTAATAAGTTTTATTTTCAAAAGTCTTTAAAAAATCTGGTGGTTTGTCTAAATGTATTAAAACTGATGTATGCATTACAACTCCCTCAGTGATGAAAGGGTGACATTTTACATTTCCACTGTCTTATTTAGCCCGAGGAAAACAACAGTCAGAATAAATGTCTGTGTTAAAGTCACTAAAACAGCAGTGAACTAGCTTCAGCTGCACTGACTGGATGTTAAAGTCTTTGTCTTATGTAAATATGTAACCTTTATTGTTTCCATGGACTTTCTCTGCTGCAATTACATTTCCTTTATTAAATTTCTGACCCTTTACTCCTTAAAGGATTCACCTGCTTTTCAACATCTTTTTAGTGTCTGTGCATCTAAATATGTTCCCGCTTTAATCATTGTGATCCTCCAATGACCTGACTCTAATTACTTTTTGTTTTCAAAGCTTTTAATGAGACTCTGGAGCCACTGCTGGTTTCTTTCTTTCTTTTTTCTTTCTTTCTTTCTTTTTTCATCTGGTTAATGAGATCTTTCTCACTTATCAGAACTATTCAAAACATAACAGTCTGGAAAACAATCCTGTATATTTTCTGTTGGTTGCACTTTGTCTTTGCTTTGTGCCAGACAAAATATAAATAAAATGCATTTACACAATACATTTACAAAATAGATTAAAATATAAATACTGTAGTATAATAGAAAATTACTCATAAAAATACAGCAATTTTTGACCTTTTACTGTTTTGAAGGATATTTGCTGAAATGCTGATAGAGGACCTTTAATTTGAAACAGTTACAGGAAGTGGTGAGTTCATGTTAAAAGCAATACTGTTTTGATTCTGACTCAGTTTGAAGTCCAAGCAAGCCTGAAATCTTCCTAATAACACTGATCAGAGTCCTGCCTCTAATACAAGCCGGCCTCAGATAGAGGCTGATACCTTCTGCAGTCGCAGTAAATTAAGTCCCTGGCCACTATTCAGGAGGATTTACAGTAGTTCAGAGAGTTCAAGGAGTTGGATCTTTTTAATTTGTCAATTTGAGCAACAAGTCAGTTTTGTTTTTGTTTTTCTTTACAGACATTCAGAAGTGTGAGGGAAAGTAAACGAGATGTGACTGTCAGTCAGGGAGCATGTATGTTGATGGATTACAACACAGCTCAGTTACAGTAGATTAGTGCGCAGTCTCCACAGGAAGCATGCATAGCTCTACGAGCCAAAAATAGCAGCAGACGCCGAGTGGAAAATCATTAACATTGACTGAATGACTACTGCAACTGAAATTATAATTATTGTTAAAAAATATTCAGATTTGTGCATATGATTTCCTGCCTTAATATTAGATATTTTTACACAGAAATCAAATAGGTATTGGTTAAATCAATGAGATGTAATTACATCTTGGCACATCCTCTTAATTAGTTCTTATTGTTTAATTCAGTTATATTTGCAGAAAGACTATTTGCTGCCAAATAATCAAAACAATTCAGGTTATTTAGTCTGTCAACAACACATGTTAAGCCATGGTTGTCAAACTCAGTTTCATCCCAGGTCATGTGAGTATTATGATTACCGTCAGAGAGCCATTTTAATAATCAATGAATGACTAGATCTCAAAGTAGAAGTCTAGGAAAAATGACAGTTACAAATTATTTAAAGTGTTGACAGCAGTGTGGCAAAAACAAATGTCTGCAAACAGCCTTGCATAAGCACAAGTACCAGTACAAGTAAGGAATAGTTTTGATTATTGTAAACATGTGACTTCCATGAACACACCTACACAAACTGCACACTACAACTGTATGAAGTAGTATAAGTAATACATTAATGTTGATTGTAGGTATTGAAGAAAACAACTATGTACAATTTATTTAAAGTAATAAGATAAAACTAAGGTTTGATGCGATGATGCTCTGTACACATCATGTAGATCCTCCAGAGACACCATCGTCATCCACTGATCCATCACTGCAGAACAAAAACAAACAAAAACAAATTCCAAGAGCAACCATTAGAAGACACACATTGTACAAAGTAACTATTCCTGATTGAAGTACATTTCATGGTATTGTATATAGATCAATGCTTTTTATTGCATACTTTTAGATTTCATATTATTCATATTTATATTCCTGTGGTCAGCCAATCAACACCTGGCTTTACTAACAGTGTGAAGGTTGTCATTGCTGATGAGTGATCTATGCTTGGTCTTGTTCAGATTGATGATTGAAAACAGCTGTTGACACAGGTAGGTGCTGCCAAACATGGACAGGCACACGGGCAGCGGGGAGGAGACAGTAAAACTTTACAATTGCTGCATCTTAGAACTTTGCTCTGAGGCCACTGTTGCACTGAAGTTTTATTAAATCCCTCTGAAGGTGATGTGGTGCAGTGTTGACATTGGTGGTGAAAGGACTGGCAACGATAGTGAAGGTTAAGTGCTGTGCTGTAAAGTCTGAGAAGCGCCGATCAAATACATTAATGAACTCTTCCAATTTTGTAGACAGTCCAGCGTATGAACAAGCAGCCGGGACTGAGGTTTAGGTGCTCTGGCAGACAGGAAAATGGGTGACATTGTCTTGTTTCATTTGAGACTTCCCTTTACTTTGGAGGAAAAGAGCAAGTTCTTCCTCGAGCTTAGTGCTGCACCTTACGTCTGTCTGGTTCGGCAGATAGATGTGGTCTGTGCCCACCTCCTTCGATTCAGGCTCTGTTGAAGTTCACCGTTTTTGTGACTGTGGCCGTTACGTTATCTAACTCCAGAATCTTGCCACACCGAGCATCTTGGTGAATAATGCAGTGATGAGTTATCGTATCTCCACACACTGCAGGTGCAGCATCAGTAGTCAGCCCCACCAATTTTTCCCATGGAAAATTCATTTTACTCACCGACATCTCCAGGGCATTAAAGATGTTTCTCCGTGTTGTTGTCTCATGCCTGGCAACCACTTCCAAGAGCTGCTCCCTGACAGACAAGTCTGCTGTTATACCTCTTAAAACAAATGGCTAGATGCGCTATATCAGCACTGTCAACGAAAATACCACAGAATTTTGTACTTTCCCGCTACGTCCCTGACTCAGTCTGGGATGATGTTTCTTGACAAGCTGACATTATTAAAGCCTGTTTATGGTGGAGGCACACCTGCCTACATACTCACAGCATACAGTGCTTTAAAAATGCACCTTCTGAAAAACACTTTGAAGCACGTCAATTTCTTCAGCCACAATACAGCTGGTTTTCATGGCTGCAGCTTTTTTTTGCTGTAACTTTAGCTTAAAATTTCTGTTGAGAACGGCCGGCTCCATGTTTGGTCTCAAGGAGGCAGTTCACACGTGATCGGATCACAAGCGGACAGCCAAGACATACCTGTAGTCACACCTGGTATTTACAAGCATCTCCAAACCATCCTGCTGTCCAATTGGGTTTGGATGTCTCCCTGGCAACATCGGCCCACATAGTTATGTTGTGTGAACAGTCTTCCTGGTCTGAGATTAATGAAGTTTATTGTATCTCTTATCACCAGAAGAGCTTTTGTAAACAGTAAAGTCATCTAAAAGAGAGGAGCAGGCAAAATGGTTCAAGAGCTACTGTACATGTTCAGGATATTCCAGCTGACAAAGTCCTGTATGGCTTGTAAATGAGCACAGGGCGAAGCTAAAGAGATTAAACACAAAAAAAGCTGTAGCTTTTTTTGTGTATCTTTTTTGTAGCTTTTTTCACCAAGATGTTTTTGGAGTCATTCATACTTGTATTGATACTTGTATTGATGTGTAGCGTTGTCCACTTGTGATCCAATCACCCGATACGCATGAAACCAACGAAGTGAGAACAGAGTACAAAGTGCCGATGGAAATTGTATCCTTTGGGCTCTGCTACTGCCTCGTAGTGAATAAGACATCCTGGCTTGTCTCCATTTCACACAAACATATATTCACCTTTCAGTCTCTTATTATACTGTCTTCCTCTGAGTCAACCTTCCTTTACTTGGACAATTTGCAGCTACTCCACTCAGCTATACTTTCCAACTCTACAAGAAAAACACACCACGTGAAAAGGGCTATTATCGAGAGACTGCCACCTAGTGGCTAGGAAATAAAACTGAGAAGAATTGTGGGACATGTAGTTTATGTTCACAGTACTTCTGTAAAGAGGTATAAAATTGCTTTCTAAGAAAATTATATAATTTGCAAGCTCTTGCATTTGTGGTGGACTGGATATGGCTTTTGAAATATACTATATGATATGATCATTTTCTACTCATGTCAGGAGCAGCTCCATGGTTGGGGTTTTTGAAACATCTCTTCCCTGCCGATTGAGGGCATCTGAAGAGCTTGTCCACAGCTCGCTTTGCTAAAGCAATAGAAATGGTTTGGTCGGCTGCTCACCAGGGAAATCAAGTCACACCACAGCTGGCCCCCAGTTCACCCTCATTCCTCTAATGAGGTATACCTCCAGTCATGGGCTGGACTCGCTCCTTAAAGTCTCCCAGTAAAACACATTTCTTCTGTTTCTTCTGTTTCACTGTGTGTACTGATGAAGCAGATGGAACAGAGGTTAAAAAAT
>OOFC01045671.1:6976-21016 GCA_900323345.1 Pseudochromis fuscus
GACCAGGGCTCTACAATCCTGGTCCTCGAGGGCCAGTATCCTCCATGTTTTAGATGTGTCCCTCTTCCAACACCTGATTCAAATGATCAGCTCATCATCAAACTCTGCAGAAGCCTGATAATGATCCTGATCATCTGAATCAGGTGTGTTGGAAGAGGGACACAACTACAACATGCAGGATACTGGCCCTCGAGGACCAGGATTGTAGAGCCCTGTTGTAGACACTCTGCTCACAGAGGTCACAGCTACTGATCAGACCTGAGAGACCAGCATCAGAGACCTCTGCTCTGTCCAGTCCTGACACTTCATCAAGTGTCTGCAATAAAAAGCAGAAGTTGTTGTTTCCATGCATCACGTCTGCAGCAGAGTCCATCTCAGTGAAGTGTCCTCATCAAGCTGTAAACAGTCCACTGTTCATCTGTGGGTTACACGGGGACAGGTGGAGATAATGTGTGTCATGAAGCACAGTTGGAGGATTATGCAAATGAAGGGATTATAATGAGCCGGTGTTCGGGGACCACCGAGGTTTCTTGGCTCATCTTGATGAGAGTTTCATTAGCAGATTGTACTGATGGAGAGCTGAGGCACTCTGCAGTGGACTGAGAGCATCCCCACAGACCAGGGTCTGGACCAGAGATAAACACTCAGGAAGTGTCCAGAGGAAGTGGTTTATGTCACAAAAACACCTTTTACAACAGATTAACTAATGTATCATGCATTTCTAAAAGGATGATGTAGAATGATAGACTGAGTCATAAGCTAAAACATTGATTGTTTTAATCTTACACAGATTTGAGAAATTGATATGACAGTTAATTTATTGTCTATGCTTTTATTTTGTTAGATTATTCTTTACCTGTCCTCATTAGTTTACAGTAACAGCTCTGCCTGGCTGGCTGTTACATGTGTTCATGTGTGGCAGCTGTGTCCAGATGTTGCACTTTGATGTTTTTACAGCAGTAATAAGATTCCTCCTTTGAAGCAGAACCAGTTATAATCCTCATCCACAATCCACTGATCTTAACCAGTTCATCTGGAGCTGAACCTGTCAACTGTGCTGCATCTCCCACATGGACTGTGTCTGTGAAACCCTGTCTGGATGGAGGCTGTGGATGTTTCCAGTTCCTGTCCCACACACCTCAGTGACCTGTGCCGAGCTGATGGACACTGCTGTTCTGCCAGATTGTCAGCACGGGTCATATTGTGCGAGCATGTGCTGCGTTGCACAGTGAGACAGTGGAGTGGGCTGAGTTTAGCCCCGAGACAGTAGCTGCAGTGACCTCCTTCCACATGCTGTCATCCTTAAAGTGTCCTCGTATGTGAGGAAGAGGAGCTTCACCAACAACACGACGAGTGCAAGCAAAATGTTTTTCTGTAAAAACTAAAATATTAAAACAGAGGTTTAAGAAAAAAGACCCTTGAGTTTGATCCCAGCAGGATGGTGGACGAGCAGGTGAAGATTCTCCAGGGACCTGAAGTCTCCACGATGGTTGTGAAGTAAGATGACAAATATATTTGGTAACACTGTTTAACTAAAATCTGAAGTGATGTGAGTCTTAAGTCAACCGTTAACATTACTGTCTGACCTGGAGGCCTGTTCTTGAAGAGGGGCTCTGATGATCTTCATCTTGCTCACACACTGAAAATGTTGGTGTGTGCTTCCTGAGCAGGTGGAGACACTGTTGTACCTTGTAGTGGACATGCTGCACAAAGGACAGGCAGGTGTCAGTCTCTGTCCCTGCTTCACAGACCATGGGTCTCCAGGGCTTGGAGCAGGTCTGGATCCACAGTGTAGCTCTGTAGTTTTTGAAATGCTGAGCTGTAGTGAGTTTCCAGCAAAGGTTTGGACCAGGGAGTGGACCTCCTGCTGGTGGTGTGTCAGGTCCTGGGTGTCGGGGATATGTGCCACCAGAGCCATGTCATATTTAAAAAGCCTCAGTCCCTCCTGCTGCAGGTGATGCTGTTGGTGTGAGCAGAGGACAGGACAGGTGACAGGACACAGCCCAGCAGGAGCCCTGTGAGCACATGCTGTGGTCTGTCCATTAAAAACTCCATCAGATCAGTGTGGGGTGGACCTGGAGGTCAGAGGTGGTTTGGCAGGATGTTGTTATTTACTGTGTTAAAAGCTGATGAAACGTCCATGAATAAATCCCTGTGTGTGGATGTGTGGAGTCCAGTTGTTTGGTGACTGTAACTAAAAGCATGAGACCTGCATCATCGGTACCTGATGACACTCACACTCTCCATGCAGAGGATGGATGTCAGGACCACTGCTGTTTGGTTTTTGGGGACAGGAATAGATAGATAGATAGATAGATAGATAGATAGATAGATAGATAGATAGATAGATAGATAGATAGATAGATAGATAGATAGATAGTTTATTAGCCAAGTGGTCAGGAATCTCTGGGTCATTTTTGACAACAAGCTGAAGTTTGAAACACAAATAAATTCTGTTGTCAAGGCTTCTTCCAGCTACGTCTCCTCATCAAAGTTAAAACCAGTTATCTCCCAGCGCAACCCAGAGAAGGCCATTTATCATTTATACTTTGGCATCACACAATAGTTACTCCATAGGTTACAACTGGTCCAAAGTGCAGCCGCCGGTCTTCTAACCCATGCAGCAAAGTTCAGATTAAAATCAAACCAGATGCCGAGGTTCCTTGCAGCGGGCGTTATGTTTTTCACCAACGGGCCAGCAGATGGCATGATCTGTTTTGCCATCTGCTGGGACCCGATTACCACAATTTCAGTTTTTGTTTACTTTGGCTGGAGGAAATTCTCAGACATCCAGTTTTTCAAAGCACCCAACTTCCCAGGATCAGTGGCTTTAACAGGCAGGTACAGTTGAGTGTCATCACCATAAAAATGAAGTAAAACACTGTGTCTTTGTATTATGTGCCCCAGGGGAAGCATGTACAAAGAAAATAAAACTGGACCTAAAACCAACCCCTGAGGCACGCCGTACTTGACAGGATCAGATGCAGACATGTAGTTGTTTGCTGCAACACAGAATCTTCTATTAGTAAGGTCAGATAAAAACCACTCTAAAACTGTACCTGAAATCCTGACCCAGTGCCTCAGTCTGTTTAAATGAATACTATGATCAACTGTGTCAAATGCAGCACTGAGGTCCAGAAGTACCAAGATGGAGCACATACCATCGTCAGCTGCCATTGAGCAAGGCCGTCTCGGTGCTGTGGTACTTCAGGAAACCAGGTTGAAATTTTTCAACAACATGGTTTTCCTCCAGTGCTGCTAAAAGCTGTGTGGACACTGTTTTTTCTAAAATCTTGGAAATAAAAGGAAGCTTGTCTACTGGTCTGTAGTTCTGAGGAAGTGCTGGATCCAGCCCAGGCTTTTTCAGCAGCGGGGTCACACAGTCATGCAGTCTTACAGTCATGTTAACCGTTCACCGCCCTGGCAGAGCCCGTCGGTCTTCATCTCAGATGGTGTTGGACGTGTCCAGGTCTGGTTATAAGCGGTGGGGTGATGGTTCCTCTGTGGCTGCTGCTCCAAGGTTTTGGGACTCACCTCCATTTGAACTACGCTCCATCACTGACCTGTTGTTGTTCAAAGCTAAATTAAAGACTCACTTATTCAGATGTGCTTTTAATACCTAAAATGTCTTGTTTTAATGCTATGGATTGATTTGTTCTTATCATGCTGCACTATGGTTTGATTTATTTGTTTTATTAACTGAATTGCACTGCATTGTTTAACTATGCCGATGTTGGAAAGCACTGTGTTCTCCTTTGATGGGGTTGAAAGTAAACATTGATTGATTGATTGATTGATTGATTGGTTGAAGGATTCCTGTCACTGTTGTGGACAATGCCTGAGTCCAAGAGGTGCAGGAACAACCTGGTAAACCCTCCACCTGTCTGGATGGACCAGTCCTGCCCCTGAGCCTGTCTGGACCAGCTGCTTTGATCAGGTTTACTTTGTGCAGCATGGAGGTTACCAGGTGTTCATTGATGGTGAGGGCCTGTGTGAGACTGAGAGGTGCTGCTGATCTTTAACTCAACAGTATTTCACAATAGATATGTGTAACTAATCTGAATAAGTAAATAGTGAAGGTTGACCATTTGTTACAGATATCTACAGTGAACAGTCAGAATAACATGTTGACAGTTTGCAGTGTTTGGTGGTGTTGTCTCCCTGCAGCCTCTCCTCTTCCTGTCAGTGCAGATGCTTTTATTCACTCGTGTTGTGTGTTTGCTGCAGCTCTAACTTCATCCTCTGTTTTTCCTCTTTCTGCGTCCTCTCAGTGTCAGAGCTCAAACACTCGCTCCCAGTGCTATATTGACTGTGCCTACAGTTGAATGGACAACAGTGCACAAATGTGTTGCACTTATCTGAGCGTGCACGGCGCTGTCAGACTGCCAGCAGTCACAAAAGATGCTGAGGAGCCCGGGGGCCCGAAGCCCACACAGGAGAAGGAGGGTCTGCTCTATTGTAGCCTACTGCTTTACATTCTCCCTGTGCCATGGCCCACATTCACTGTCAACACACACACACTCACACAGCTGCAAAAAAACACACACCTGAGGAAGTTCAGTGATTTATTGATTGTGAAATCGAAGGTGGAGCGTGCAGGGCTGTAGGACTGATGGAGGTCATCACATCTTCACAATCTGCGGCTCCATCATGTCCCACTGAGGACCCTGAGGAAACCAGAGCAGCAGAGAGGGGGAGGACACACCCGGGGAGACGGGACATAAGAGACTAACAGAGACAGAGACAGAGGGTTGGTACAGTAACAGTTTCCCTCTTTTTAAGTTTGGTTGATTCAGCTCAAGGAAATTTTATTTGCAGCAACAAATCACAAAATCTTCTCAGGACACTTTAAGATCTGATGATATTATTAATGTTGGACAGGATTAATGCAACAATCCAGCTGATGGTGACAGTGAGAAGGAGGCAGACTCAGGGTGGACGACCGTCTGCCTCCAGCAGGTGGAGAGTAGAAGATGAACATTAGGAAACAGCAGGCAGTAAACAGTGAGCAGGTGTGTGTGTGTGTGTGTGTGTGTGTGTGTGTGTGTTAGGAACAGAGCGACAGGCAGGAATATGTGATTCAAAGATCCACAGAGTTTCTTGTCATACAACATGTTTTACTGTGAATGCTAAACAGCAAAGTAAGAATTTAACATGTTTCCTCTCTGTGTATCTGACTCTTTGAATCTTTCAATCACAAATACCACACACTCCCTTTCAGTGCTGTTTATTTCTTCCATTGACCATAAAACAGCAGAAACAGGAAGTAGTGAGAAGTCTGTGTTTACTGCAGGACAAACAGGAGAAAATGAATCTGGTGGAAAGCAGTAAAAATGCAGAAAGAAAGAAAACATAATCACACAGCAGTGGGATCATAGGCTGTGTATAGAAATGGATGAAACAACCGGGGTCAATGCAGATGTTAAAAAAAAAGTGCAATACTCCCAATGGCCACTAGATGCTATCTCCAAAAAACTCTTTTATCCCTTTAACACCTGAGCCTTTTTATGCTTATTTTGATTTCAAATTCAAATTTAACAAGAAAAATCTAACATTCATGTGCAGTTGCAGTGTTTTTGAAACTAAAATCAAAATCTGTTGTTGTGTTTTTCTGCTATTGTTGTTTCTTCATCACTGTTATTACACTGTAACAACATGTAGTATGTAGTGAATTACCTACTTTGCTTGCTTCTGGGAGATACTAGTGAAATTACTGTAATGACACCATATTCTCTGTAAAGTGCAACATCTCAGCTCTCAGAAACTGTTGGAATTTTTCCAATTGCGCAAATTGTGACATAATTACGGTAATTTAAAGACACATGTGCAGACGTTGCGTTGGCGCTACGCTCGGAGGTAAAGGGTTAATTAAAAAATGGTCTAGTGTCCTTTTCAATCCTGAAACACTGTCAACAATACATTTTTTCCACAAGTCGTACTGATGTCACTAGTTAAAGTCAATTCTTCTTCTCAGAGATCTGGTGGGAGGAGTTAGGGGCGGGGTTAGTCTGATTGACATGGGTCCATCTGAAAATCATTTATCATTAAGGAGACATTAATGAGAGAAGAGGAGGATTTAACTGAGTTGACAGCTCTTATCTGCACTAAGACCAGACCTGAACTCCAGTCTCAGACCCGCCTCCTTACTCCTCCTTTCATAACCAAATATGGTCACTTCTGGCTCCAACAAATCTACATGGTGAAGTACAGTCACTAAACTCCTGGCTGCAAACTGTGTATCCACATCCATCTACTTCCTGTCTGTGGATGAGTTCAGAAACACTTAAAGTTTTGTCCTCAGATCCCAAGTGAATGACTCTGCTCACACAGGGTATTTATATATATTTATGTGTTGCTGAAGTTGAGGTTGAAGTTTTAAATTTCCCCCAAACACGCACACTTTGGTAGATTTCCTGCCATATGCATGATCGCAGGCAGGAATATAAAAACAAAGACGATCAACCTAAAGACGAGGCCCACAGCAGTTCCCATTCCATTTATTAGATATGGTTTATAAATAGACACACTCAGACACATATGTTGAAAGTATAAAAAATACAAGATTACAGGATTTTTCTAGACATTTTTGTGAGGTCTCTTCTTCGTTGCCTTTGACACGTTATTTTTTTACTTGGATGACAAAAATGGAAAATTCTTCTTTTTTTTTTTTCTTAAACAGCATAGTAGTTTTCACTTTCACAAGTCCATTCATCAAGCAAGTTACTATCATCAATGTCATGTTAAAATGAGATCAGAGCATAGAAAACAGAATCACATGCAGCCAGCAACTTTCCACTGAATCTGTACAGCAGGTCCCGTCAGGCGAACAAGTGGAACTCAGTGATTTTCAAATATATGTGCTTCAAGTTTCATTGTACTTTGTCTTACACACTCTAGGGGAAGCTGATATCACGAGGGGGAGAGTTGAAGTAGAGAGGACTGACTAATGACTGGGAGAGAACAACTTACATAACCTTTACAAATTCACATCTTCCAGATATGTTGAGTCAGGTGTCAAATAGGATCAGCTGAAACATTTTTAATACTCGGGATATTAAAATTTCAAACATACAATATATTCCAACTCAACAGATTATTATTATTTTTTTTAACACTTACTCTTAGATTTTAATCAGTGTGCTGGCAGGAAATTTGGGATTTAGGATGCTACAAAACCAAAGTCAAGAAATGTACTGTACCTTAAACAAGAATGAGACAACATGGCTAAGTCGCATTAATAAATGTTTCTAAAACATCTGCAACCAATGAGCAATGTAATGATTCTGATTCGCTAATGCCAAAAAGGACAGTATAAGTCACACATGTAATAAACCTAGTGCAGCACAAATACACAACTAATGTCTTCGTTAAGCGTTTATGTACCATATAGCTACTGTGCCGTATCTGGCTCTCCTTGTTCTAAGGGCAATAACTCCTGCTGCTAATTCATATACTTTGATTCGTAAATATATCTAAAAATACAACTCATCAACTTCAGTGCTATAGGAAATTGCATGATTTGTTGGTATTATACCACGTGTTGTTTTAGTAGTAGATAACTCTCACTATTCACAGTGTTTATGACTGAACAGTACAGGCCTACACCTACTGTGTGGCTGGTAACTGGCAGCATTTCAATATCCATCCTAAAGGTTACCGTCACGTCCAGCACCAGAGGCTCCGGTAAGACTGCAGAGCAGAATCAAGGAACTACTGAGTTAAGCCTTTCTCCAAAGTATGCTAATAGTCTCAAAAAAGAGGAAAACATTATTTTCAGTATAGCAATCCTACCTAAGCAACATAAGTGTGTCTACTTTTTAATGGATGTTTCAAGTAGCACAACGGTCTCTTTTTCAGTCATTGTTATTGTCTTATGATGAGGATTTACGCCGCCACCAACAGTTAATTTTATTTTATTTTTACAAATGTATAATATAATATAATATAATATAATGTAATATAATATAATGTAATATAATATAATATAATATAAAACAGAAACTACTCTTTCTGCAGGAATGTGGTACTTAACTCATGAAACAACTTTGCATAGAAAGTATTTATGTAGCTAAGAAAATAATGTCTCACATTTTCTGCTTGATTTAAGTCACATATGAAAATAGTCATGTCGTACTCACTCACAGAAATGGACACTCTCATTTAAAGATGTTAAGTTTCAGAGAACATACAGTACTTGCTAATAATCTGAAAAAAATCAAAACACCAAACATGTCAGTTTAGTAACCCCTACCACAGGGATCGTAACAGTACATGACCAGGAGATGGGTAAATGACTTGTGGTGGATAAAAAAGTATGCACTTGTTAAAAAGATTAAAATAAATAATGTATTGTACTCATTCTGCACCTGACAGGAAATATTCTGATAAAGAATAATACTGACCAAGCAGACATGAATATATAGCATTTTGATAACAAAATACTTGTCTACAAATGTTTATAATTGGATTGATATATAAATATGTGTAACAATATATATGTATTTCTATACATATATATTTACAACAAAAGGTGCACTTAAATAATGTCATCAAGGAGATGTGGGGTGCCAACCCAGTCCAACGTCCTGGGCTCTGAGGCAGCCATAATCATGCACATAAACTGTTTACCGGTCCTCTTATCGATAGGATAAATAGTTGTGGGAGTGAACCTCCTGTTACTTTCCACAAACTCACAGAGCTGCTGATACACCTGTGGGTATTCATGGCGCAGGAAAACCCCTCGAATCCTTAGCTCTCGCTGGATGTTGATAAAACAGATTTCTCTGGCCTTCCGACCTTCCTCTCCCTCTTTATCAATGTCTGCTGTTCCTGGTGGTGGAGTGAGGATCAGCGTCTCCATGTCACTTTCTTTCTTGTGAACCTTTCTCTCTGGGCTGAAGGAAGCCAATGCTACCTTTGCATATTTTCTGACAGTTGGTGCTTGGTTCCTTGGTGATGGCCCATCGGGCAACTGCTCACCAACAGCAATGGATACATTCAAAATGAAACATTCGTTTGGGTCGTACTCTCTGCCAGCCTCGTGTAGCTCCTTACAGTACTCCCCAAGGTTGTCCTTGAAGCTTTCGAGCTCTCGGAGGGAGAGGTATGTCGGGGACATAACTAAACTGTCCAGACCATACTGCAGGAAGTTACTGGATGATGCAGGGTTTGGAAAACCAAGGAAGAGAACTCCTCTACCTCGTGAAAGGTAGCCAACTTTGGCAATACGGGAGAAGGCTTTGTGGACTTCAACAGTCTCCCGGCAGTGTTTGATGATGTGACGGCACGTGCTACCAATTCTTCCATACAAGCAGCTTTCTTTATGAATGTCCCAGTCCTCCCTGCGACAGTTTCGAGAGCAGTAGTAGGTGTAACAGCTGTGGCAGGATTTAAAATATAGGCAAGCGTTAAATAGGGTCTCTGTCCTCCTGCATTTGTTGTTAGAGCACATCATTGTATCATCTTCGTCTGGGCTCTGATCTGGGGAGCACTCATCTGCGCTCTTCATTGCGTCACTAGCCCCGTCCATATCTCGAAAAGCATCAGGATTCATTCTGATTGACGTTGGCTGCTTGTCCAAAGGAGCTGGTTCCTCTGTACCAGCCTTCGAGCTCTTTCTGGATAGAGACACTGCTTCCTCCTCATCAATTAACTTCTTTAGTTGGTCCAGAATGTCCTCACTTGCCCTTCTACTGGGTGGCTTGTAATCAGTCACTAGATCTGCTAGAAGCTCGTCAAGTTGTTCAAGGCTTTGTTGAAGTGAGGTGTTGTCATGCGGCTTCTCTTTGGTCGAGCTTTCGAAGTCACGTTGAGTCATTTCTGCAGCCTCAGTACTTCTGGAGTCAAGGATGTCCCAACTGGCAGACCGTCCTTCAGCTTTACTAAGGTTCCCTGGTCGAATGTCATTATCAGTGATTGTTATCTCAGGAGTGACAAACCAGAGTTTACTTGCACTGCTCTTTGCTGTTTCAGTTGGGCTTTTGTCAATTAGTGAGTTGTCAGACATTGATAAGGCTGCGTAGCGCCTTGGCGAACTGGATAAATTGACTACTACTGGCTGTGGTTTGTCACCTGCGGCTGTGGCAGGTTTCCGAGAGTCAAGAAGATCATCGTAGCTCTGACCTCGTTGTACAGGAAGAGGCTGTTCCCTCTCTACACGCGAGTTGAGAATATTATCCCAAGACCTTGAGTAGGATTTGGAATCTGTGCCAATTCTTTGAGGTTCTACACATGGGTTAGCATACCATGGAGTTAACACAGGCTCCTGCCGGACTCTGGTTGGAGTGACTTGAGAAACATATGAGGCGGGATTGGTGGAATAACCAGATGCATCCGAGCCATACCAGTCATCTGCTTGTGCCTGAACGACTCGAGCATGTCTTCGGCCCTCTGTGTAATACGCCCTTGCTGGGACATGGTGCTCTGGTGGCATTGCATACATGTCACTGGAATAATAAAACCTTGGCGGAGCAGTCTGAATTTGATAGGATCTTGGATCATCCCCATAAAATATTCTTGTTGGAGGTGTCTGTATTATGTATGGCCCTGGTTCACTTGAGGCATACGGTTTGGAGTACCCTGTCTGTACAGAATATGGATAGTCTACCTCAGGATAATATGGTCGTGTGGCTACAGCATGCACCATTCGAGTCCTTGGATCTTGCACATATTGCACCTTTGGAGTATACGCTTGTCCTGGTGTGTAACGTTCATCATGAAAGTAGGAACTTGGCTGCGGAGGAGCAGTGGTAACGTATCTCCCTGGGTCATCAGCATAAAAGAACTTGGTTGGCACATTAGGACTGGAGTGAGCTCTGCGTTCCCGACCATAGTAATCACCTGATGAAGGCATTCTTTGCAAGGGAATTTCCATGGGTTGTATGTAACTATTTGGCATGCTGCGGGAATATTGATAAGCTTGCCTACTCTCTGTCCCTAGTGAATCAGTGGGAGTTGGTGTTCTGGAGTAGGAGAAATGGCGTGGCACAGTCAGACTCCTACTCCCTGCACTGTGGTGCCTCTGCCACGGTATGTCCATATGAGGTGTGGTCTGTTTTCGTCCTGAATGATGTAATGCGGCGTCATCAGGTTTGATGTCCACCCGACATCTGACATGAGGGCTGGTTGCTGGTTTATCCAGACTTCCATCCTCAAAATTCTCAGTACCATAGTGGGGTGAATATCTACTGCTGTCACCTATTTGAGGCTGCAGCTTAATAGGATGTACTTCATGCATATGAGCCCTAGTTGCTGCATAGGATGATTCTCTACGTGGTGATACTTCTGGTCTCCAGCGAGAGTCTCTCGAAGCCCTTTGGGATTCTCTGCCCTTCCTCCCTGAAGATGAAGACCCTTCAAAAGAGACAGGGGTGAGGCTGGTCTGGACCCGCGGGGCACTTTTTGACCTGGTCCTTCTTTTTTGTTCGGGGACAACTACCTCACTGGCCATATCTGTAGCCACTGGTTGAGGAGTTAACCTGTGGCTGAAAATGTCTGGAGCAGAAAAACGGTATCTCTGCTGGCGGCCCAAGGCGTTCCAGGCAATATCTGGGTTGGCTGCCTGCCTGTCGACTTTCCTGTATGGGGACTCCATTGAGTATTTCTGTGATTTTGGGTACTCCAATGACCTATAGTCAAAGGTGCGGCAGTGCCTCTTATTGACTTTGCTCTTACTGTTCTCCAGTGTGCTGTAATTTATAGAATCACATTGTTTGGAAGGTTGCAAGGACTTGTAGTGTGAAGAAATGGGGATCACTTTTATATCTCGATGCACAGTTGATACCAGTATGTCAGGCGGGTCTGTGCGTGTCATCTTAAAGGGATTCCTCTAGTTTTCTCCATCAAGTTGCTTTAATGTTGATGTTGCCTAAAGAGAAAAAAAAAAACCAGTCAGTGACGTTTATCTTGACAAATCTTTAAAAAATCATCATGATCATTAGTGCAACATGGTCGATGTGGCAGGATTCTAGCAGTTCTACAGTTCATCCATCAAGTCTCAAGAGGAAACATGCTGACAGATGTACCCTAAGTCCTAGAGGGACTACAACTTCATCCTGAGTATTTAGTCCTACCTACAGGTTCAGGATTATATACAAACACTGAGAACATTTCCATGTATTGTTGTGACCTATAGGTTGAAAACTGCTGGTTGAACTGATGCTGTTAAAAATGTGATCTTCATGACTGTGTTCAAGGATAAGTTTGTATATGAAGCAGGAGCCAAATACTGCAAAGGGTTGACACCAAGCAAAAAACATCTCAAAACCCTTCATAGTAGAAAGATTGCAAGACGCCGAGTGTCTGAACTACAATTCATCTGAAGGTGAAGTTTTTTCCAGCCTATGTGACTTTTATATGAAACATGGATTATGGTTACAGTAACGATTACTTTCAGCTGCAAGATCGTGACTTGTAAGGGCTTCTGGGAAGGTCTTTTGTCAAGTAATTCACGCCCATGATGTAAAACATGAGTAAATAAAATGACCCAAGAAATGAATTTACCGTATTTTCCGGACTATTGAGCCCACCTGTCTATAAGCCGCTATTGAATTTATTCGAACAGTTTCATGTGGTCCACTCTGACCGTTTCTGATGTGACGAGGCTAAATGTATCAGCGGCACGGAGCTTGCTAGCTTGTAAAAAGCCAACGAGCTTCGTGCCGCCGATACATGAGAAACACCAGTGTTTCAGCGTCGGAAAAAAGTAGCGGCTTATAGTCAAGAAAATACGTTTTTTTTCTTATTTTTTTTGGACATATTGTAATGTCAGTATCTCTGCAAAGGATGATATGTTTTCACTTGTGTTGGTTGGTCACCACAAGGTCACAATTTCCCCATTCACCTACAAGACTGCATTACCATGTGACACATGTAGGTGTGACTGCACTGGTGTTTGTTATATCACAACAGCCTTTGTTCTGACGATGATAATGAGGATCTTAATTAATGAAATAAAATAAATGCAGAGTTAAATTAGTTTGTCTTGGCAGAAGCAATGACTCTGTGGAGGATAATCTGTTTTCACCTAAAACTGACCTTCACATTTTCACAGATACTGAATACTCCTGAGGTTACTAAAGCTTGAAAGAGATTTGACAAAGTGGAACAAACCGTTCTGAGATACATCTCTGTTTTTAACTTCATTTCTCTGTAACCATCATTTGAAGGCTAAAATAAGTTCTTCTGAAGAGTTTTGTCTTCATGCTGTCGTCAGTAGAATCAAAAGTCTGTCCAAATATAAATACATCAGTCTAAATCTGTATTAAAGCGTTCAGCACTAGTTATTCTAAAAACAATACTGTCGCTGTATTCGTCAGTTTCTGTGGGAAAACAAAACATTCAGCTGCACAAGTGGACTTGATTATTAGAGAGAAAGAGACACAGATACAAAGCATTCAAGGTTGTTGTGTGACAATCAATGGGAACAATCAACCAGTAAAGTCCCTGAATATGTAAGAGCTGCAAACTGTAACCTGCAGCGTGTCTGAGCAGGATTACAGTTACAGAGGACAGTTTCTGACATCACACTGTGAAGGGGATGGAGCAACACCTGAATAAAAACAAAACTACAATCATGGACTGTATGTAGAAAGGAAACAAGCAGAGCTAAAAATGAGACCAATACAGAAATAGAAAAAGTGCAATACTCCTGATGGCCACTTGATATTGGTTCTAACAAACTCTGAGTCCAACTGACTTCAATTCAAAAATCCTCATTTTCAATCCTGAAATATTCAGTCAACACATTTTTTCCACAAGTCATTGCGGGGCTAATCTGATTGACAGCTCTATTGTCTAATGAGACCGATGCAGAAGTCTCATCCACATTGGACAGTGTCCTCAGGTTCAAGAGTCAGACCCGCCTCCTCACTCCTGCCTTTATATCCAAATATGGTCACTTCTGGTTCCAATAAACCACCATGGCCACGTTCAAATACCAAACTCCTGACTTCAAACTGTGAGTCCACAAACCAACAGGTGACGTCAGGAGTTTGGTATTTGAACGTGGCCATGGTGGTTTATTGGAACCAGAAGTGACCA
>OOFC01045685.1:0-11540 GCA_900323345.1 Pseudochromis fuscus
GTATTGTGGTGTATTGTAGTGTATTGTGGTGTATTGTGGTGTATTGTAATGTACTGTAGTGTATTGTAATGTACTGTAGTGTATTGTAGTGTATTGTAGTGTATTGTAGTGTATTGTGGTGTATTGTAGTGTATTGTGGTGTATTGTGGTGTATTGTGGTGTATTGTAATGTACTGTAGTGTATTGTAATGTACTGTAGTGTATTGTGGGGTATTGTAGTGTATTGTAGTGTATTGTGGTGTATTGTAGTGTATTGTGGTGTATTGTGGTGTATTGTAGTGTATTGTGGTGTATTGTGGTGTATTGTAGTGTATTGTGGAGTGTATTGTGGTGTATTGTGGTGTATTGTAGTGTATTGTGGTGTATTGTGGTGTATTGTATTGTACTGCGGTGTACTGCGGTGTATTGCGGTGTATTGTAGTGTATTGTAATGTACTGTAGTGTACTGTAGTGTATTGTAGTGTATTGTGGTGTACTGTAGTGTACTGTGGTGTATTGTAGTGTATTGTAGTGTATTGTAGTGTACTGTGGTGTATTGTGGTGTATTGTGGTGTATTGTAATGTACTGTAGTGTATTGTAGTGTATTGTAGTGTATTGTGGTGTATTGTGGTGTATTGTGGTGTATTGTAGTGTATTGTAGTGTATTGTAATGTATTGTAGTGTATTGTGGTGTATTGTAGTGTATTGTGGTGTATTGTAGTGTATTGTGGTGTATTGTGGTGTATTGTAATGTACTGTACATGTAAATGTTCTCAAATCATGACTATTGTAATATCAAGGCTGTAGGGGCAACACTGCTACACAATAGACACAGTTAAAGTGAAAAAGACATGGGAGCAAGAGGAGATAATTAAAGCACTTCAAGCACTAAAACTTTTAGCAGAAAGAAAGGATCAGAGAGACTGACAGAGATGAGTGGAGACAGACACAAAGGGAGGAGGGAGGGACAATGAGACAAAGAGGATGAGAGAGAAGGAACCACTCACTTCTAAGTAGTCCAGACCTTTACACCTGTTCAACCATTAACAGCTACTGTGAGAAAGTACAACTACATCTATCTATCTATCTATCTATCTATCTATCTATCTATCTATCTATCTATCTATCTATCTATCTATGTGTCTAATTCAGTTGACAGTTGGAAAATGAGTTGAAGCAGACCTACTTAAACTCGAAGGACTTTAATTAAAAGTACTTCAGACACAAAGGTCAGTCAACAGTTGTTGACATTACTGATCACATTCATGTGGAGAGGGAGGGTGATGGAAGCACTACTCTGTGTGTGTGTGTGTGTGTGTGTGTGTGTGTGTGTGTGTGTGCAATCTGAAAAATCAGGTAGGTGTGTGTGTGTGTGTGTGTGAAATTCTCATGCATGTACACCTCTGAATACAGTGTGCATACATACATACATACATGCAGTGAATGTTTGAGTAAAGCAAAGCGATGAAGAGGAGGAGGAGCATCGAAGGTGTCAGACTGTGGGAGGTGATTATCATCATCTCTAACTTAATGCTTCAGTCTCTTTCTATCACTGTCTCCCCCTCCTCCCCTCTCTTCCCCCGATGCCTCAGAGCCACCAATAAATTATGGATGCTTATTAGAAAAGGGCAATATTCAGCATCCAAAATAAACTCAGCAGCAAGAGACATAAAAGAGACACAAACAAAAAGTGCTGATGTGGGAAGAGGAAGAGTTAAAGTCACAGGGGAGCCAGTGGCCCGGCCAGTTAAACCTGGAATGATCTCTTTCTAGGTCACCAGCGTTCAACCCATGCGGCATGGCAGCTTAATGTACTGCAGCAAGGGGTGAAAAAAGTACTCAGGTCGTTCACTTCTGTGGAGCAACACTGAATAAACTCAAAATATGAAAAGGAAAAAGTTCCCATTCAGCTTCAGAGACATTTCACCACCTGATCTGAGTATATGTATTGATGCAATAGTGTCTGCTTCATCTTAACTCATAAAATGTTCACCTAACAGCAGATTTTAAAAAAAGTTAAATATTTCCCTCTCAAATGTGTTAATGTACTATAAAGTATTTTGTACTAGGAAAAGTACACAGAACCTGGGTAAATGTACTCACTTAGTTTCAATCACTTCCAGGAGAGAATAGCTCCAGATTAGGACTCACACAGATTGCAAATAAAAATGAGAAATGTATTGTAATCCTTTCATTCTTCCTTGGGCAACATCTTCAAAGTGACGTTACATGAAACTTCACTTTCTGCATGTAGCGCAGTGCTTTGTTGTTTGGCCAGTGGCAAGGCCTCATCTTTCCCACCGCTGCAAGGGCCTTGCTCAAATAAAAAAAATAAAACACTGTTAAGCAAAATCATTGATTTAAGTTCATTAAATTTCCTGTTAACAAGCACATGATGAAGCATCATATTGCAGCCTAATGCAGTTTGGATCCCATCTGCAGCACCAGCTAATGGTTTTGTGTGACTCTGTCAAGCAATCAATAATTTGGTGTCTCTGTGAACTCTGTTGCTTCACACACTGTGATGTGATGCAGTGCCACAAAGATGGAGACGCTTTTTTTTTTTTTCTAGTACACTCTGTCTGTGTCGAGTCCTTCAGCTGAGGAGTCAAATCCTGCAGGACTGTCTTGAAATTTTGTGAACCTCCCCTAATCCCTGAGTGTGTTGAGAGTTGGCACATGTGAATGCCACATCGTGCTTGTAATACCCTTGGATAACAGAATATCCAGATTAAATAAAATTGTATATACTGTATATGTATGCAGGGATTGTTTGTGATCAGTGTGTGGTGATAAAAAGCTTATTCCCCCAAGAGAAAACTCTCACAAACAAGACATACTATAGATGATCTTATCAGATTCAACAAAGCTTCATGTGTGTGCAGCTTGTCCGATTTCCTTCAAAACACAGCATCACATTTCCTTGGTGCACTTCTCTGTCGATTGCAATTTGATGGGCAGGTGTTACACGCTTTTTGACAACCTATCAGAATTCACAGAAGTGCAATCAATACCACACTGCTGCAAGAGAAACAGTGACTGATCCACAAGTCCCTGCTGAGCCAGCAAACTGTTGCAATGGGAAGAAAAGTGTGTCTGCCACACAAACACGTCCCACTCACACACACACACACACACACACAAACAAACACACATAAAGGCTCAGAGGTTTTTACAGACTCACACATTTTACACACTTACATACGTGAGGACAAACACCTGCACGCACACACTCACAGGCACGAGCTGACAAAAGCACACGCATCCAAACACACCCCGGAGAAGGCTATAGTAAATGAACCTCATAGCCGTCCAAAGCGCTGACATCAATCAGGCACGCTTTCACCGTTCGGCTCCCGACGGACACTGAGTCGCATCTGTCTGCTAGAGCAAGTGCTAAACAATCCCAAAGTGACAGAAACCATTTTCTGCGTATCTGCATACACGGCGTGCCAAACTCGTTGGCTCTCTTCCTGATCGTCTCCTCTCGTGTTGTTTACTGCAGTTGTTGGATTCGGGAAACATTTGCTCTTTCTGAATGACTCTTTTTTTGTGGCGATGATTTACCTACATGAAACAGTTGTTACACAGGTACGCACAGCTGAGCACCACCACCACGCCACGTCCACCTGGGAGTACGGGGCCTGCGAATGCTCGGCCAGTATGATTCCCACAAAGCCCTGGGACTCTTCTTCCCACAGCAGAGACTGAAAGGTTGCTGCTGCACATTAGACAAACAACCTACAACACTACGGGGGGAGGGGAAATATCATAAAACACACAAAAAAAAGAAATATCCTCGCAGCTTCCACGCTTGGCACGGACTGCATACTTATCTGCTTCAACCCACTGCATATTTGTGACAGAGCCCATGAGGCAGAGATGCACAAATGATTTATGACAATCAGTGTATCACCCTGAAGAGAACCCAAAACTGTTTAATACAGCGATTATGAAGAAATAAATGAGGACAAGAATGCACGGGGGTAAACTGGAGATGTGTGCCGACTACAGGACAGCGAGATCAGAGAAGTCACTGCATGTGGGGGAAACTGATTACGCTAAGACAAAATGACAGCAGCACCATTGAAAGCAAGTTGTGGATGCTGTGTATTTTAAACTGCCATGTTGTAAAATCTCTAATGCTGGAAATATGTTGAAAACAATCATGAGGTGAGGCCTACACCTGGAGGAAGTAAATTGATCCAAGATATGCAATGGCACTAAAACGGAGCTGCATCATTTTTCTCAGTAACACCATGTTTGACATTTTCTACAAAAACAGATAAGAGAGAAAAAAAATAACTTCCACCTTCACTGTGCATTCACATTTGTCTGTGTGCAGCTTTGAGCCCCCGACATACAGATGTTGTATGAATCCATTACCTGGTGGCTCCAACAAGATGCTTATTACAGGCAAAGATCTGAGAGTCGTCCATGAAAGTTGATTATAGTTTACACTAATACTGTCATATCAGCTGCAGTGTGAAGTATTAAAAGTGGTACGGGCCTGATTAGTTAGCAAAGACTTTCATACAAGCCTATATGCTTCAGCAAATGACAGATTGTCGGTGTTTCTCGGTGTGACGGCAGGCTGCGGGATTGCTTATGACAACAGCACTCTGTGCTACAATGACTAAACAGACCTTGTTTTCAATCGCTGCCACATGCCTTCAAATGTCAAAATCAATGTATCAAAGCTGACAGATCAGTTTGTGTGTTTGCCTCGCCCGAAGCGACAGGAGGATGCATATCTGGCCGGGCGCCTGTAGCTGGAGAAACTGAGCCTCTGTAATACAGTGAGGCTGCAGTCTTAAGAGGGGACAAATCTCAGCCTCATCCTCCAAAAGCACAGAGCGACTGTCCTGTTCAACCTGACAGAGGCGAGCGGCGTCTCACACAGCTCTGCCACTCTTATCCTCTGGTTGAAAAATGTGTGTTTCCTTGTGTTTGTGTGTGGCTCTGTGTGTGTGTAGTTGATTATGTATGCATGGGACACAGAGGTATGTCCAATTCCAGCCAAACTATGATCTTTGTGCAGTTACAATCATTAACCTTGAATGACTATAATTAAACTTTGTGTAATAAAGCACTAATCTAACTCAGGCTTCTCCTTGTAAAGCATCATTTTGACCATAAAGATTTATTTCTGCCTCAAAAAAAAGAGTGAAAATGTATTTACAGGAGGCTTTCCCCTCCACCACGTTGTTGGATGTTTTCCCAGCTTTCCTCTTGTGACTTCTAAGAAGTAATATCTCCCTTTCAAGATAATTTGCTGTCCATCTCCCTGAAGCGATTCTCACAGTAGTTTAAACGCCAGTTATTACGCCGCCTCTTATTAACGCTGAAACAAGGACAATATGAGGCACAGAGAAGCCCTTAATTAAGCTTATAGTCTAATAATTGAACACATTCCCATCACTCGTGCAGCGCAGTGGAGCGCAGTAAGTCTGCACTGATACAGCATGTATGTGGATGTAATGAGGAGGATGTGTACATATCGCGTCCTTACCGTAAACTCCTTGGCCCCACGCAACAGGACAGACACTAGAAAATAACAAAATCCAGAAAAGCTCCATGTTCAGCTCAGTTCCGTCATAACCTGAGAGAGAAGAAGAGGAGGAAGAGGAGGAGGAGGAGGGTTGATCAGGGGTATACAAAGGAACAACATATATGCGCAACAAGAGGTACTTGAAATTGTTTTTTTTTTCAAGGTTTTAATTTGTTTAGGTGTGTCTCAAGCACAAACATAAGCCGTGAAAACATTACAGAGCAATTTATCCTCCTCCGCACAGCCTTACATCGCTTCATTCAACTTAAAGGGCGGGTAATTCAATCACGAATCGTGGATTATAGGAAGCTTACAAGCGATGCTGCGCGTTGGGGAATTGGAGATTGACAGCACTGCACATGTCTGCTGTTTAGCGTGACTAAACTTCCACTGTCCTCCCCTCTGTCCGCGGCACACGGGTGGCCAGGTGTAGTCAGGACAGGGGCAGGACTGAGGATTAGACTGCAGTCACCGTGGAAGATTAGCTACAAGTGGGGTCATGCACTTCAGACCCCGAACACCCACAGACCGCCTGTCCTCCGGATCAATATCATTATTCTGACAACGTTCCTGCTGGAGGACATCGACTTCTGTGAGGAAAAAAAAATCACTTTTTCATTAATGTTCTAATCATTATAATTATTATTATTTATTTTATTTTATTTATTTTTAAGCATCCTCTTTAAAGGCATCGCAGCTTTGTAAAATAGTTCCTTGACCACATGTTGGTGTTGATTCTCTGCAGACTTCAAGACACTCAGAGTCAGAGGATAATGGATCCTCTGATGTGACTCTTCTGAGGGTTTCCTCAGACGTCGGGCTCATATGTTTGTGTGGACGGCTCTGAGGCGGCTGCATTGACAGGCTGCAGTATAAAACGCGCTGTGATTAAAGTTTTTTTATAAGATGCATGTGAGTTATTAGTCCACTGTATTAAAGCGTGTACTGGCTGTGAGCAGTGGCTCAATATATACATATAAAAGGGTAATCCCCAAATTTCAGTGCCACATAATGTGTTGGGCATATTTAGCTGCAATCAGAGCAAAGATCATCAACTTTGACGCTGTTGGATTTTGAGTAAAACAGAAAATTTTACCAGGTTTTAGGCGCTCATGAATATATGCGCATTTCTTTTTTTTTCCCTGAGACGCAAGCATTATGCAAAGTAAATCATATAACCTAATAAAAAAAAATAAAAATATGTATATAGTGTGTGTAGAGTCATGTAATCTCTGTCTCCTCTCTACCTTGTCTCCGAGGTGCCGTCCTTTGGGTCAATCTGCTACCCCGCGCTGCGCGCACTCCTCCCGGCTCAGCAACGAGATTCCTCCGCTCTCCGTTAGACCAACCCGCCTCCGAGCCTCTCCACAAAACCAGTTGTTGAAAAGTTATATATCCTCCTCCACTGGGCGTCCAATAGGGAGCTTTACAATTCCCGGAGAGTATAATGTGGAGTTTGCCGAGCTCTCAGACCTCTAAAATAATCTCCTCGGTGTGTTAAACTTTTATTTTACGCACAGAGAAACGGTCAGCGGAATCTCACCGCTGCTCGAGTCCACAGAGTCTCTCTTCCCAAAAAATGAAAATAAAACCACTTTACCTTTGAAAAAAGTCAAACAAGGCTAGTGGAGGGAAAATCCTATACACCCACTCTCCCTTTTTTGTGGATTATTTATTCTAAAAGGCGTGGTTGAAGTGGCTTTACTGTCTCTCCCTCTTTGCTTCTGGCCGGTGACAGTCTAGTGAAGCCCCTCTAACACAATCATGCGCTCTGAAAATGAGCTCCCCTCCGCTCGTTCAATCAGCGCTGTGTCTGTGGACTCCAAGTGATGCTGGCCAAGTGGAATATGTGCGCAGACTGAGAACGACCGCCCCTGTCTGTGAAGAGAGAGAGAGGGATGGAGGGATGAAGAGAGGGAGGGTAGGGAGGACAGAGGCTTACACATAGATGCGCTCAAGCCTCACAGCTCCACACTGAACAGGTTGTCAAAGACACACCACTGCTCCTCTCTCTTTTCTTTTTCCCACTCCCGGTCTCTCGTTCACTCAGAAATAGGTTTTCAAACCTTTCGGGTGCCACAGGATGTCTTAAACAGCCGAAGGGGCAGCAGTGGGTTTTGTGTTCCTCTCTGTTGTCTGCTATTTGGTGGAGTTGGCCAGCTGCGGTGCCACCAATCGTCGGTGCCAATTAGGACTGAAAGGCGCCCCGAAAGTTTTTTTTTTTTTTTCTGGTTTAATGGAGGAGCCCCTAACACCACCTCCCCTCTGCGTGGACCAATTATTTATGACAGCAAAAACAGACTGACTGAGAACAACCCCCCTCCGTGCACACACACATAGTATCCCTCTCTCTCACACACACACACACAGACACACACAGATTCACCCAGTCTCCCTCCTTTATCTCTGTTTCTCCACTCACCAGGCAGCAGAGTTTTTATCCTGCGGGTTCTCGATGAGGCCACGGGAGGGCGCGTTTCAGCTCATTCACACCGATGGAATGCACGTGCGCGCGTGCTTGTGTGCGTGTGTATATATGTGCAAGATGTGTGTGTTGGGGTCTGAAGCGTCATGTGTCAAGAGCTCTTGTAGTTGTTTCCTCTGTGTGTGTAGCTGGAGTGAAATAGACATTTATGATATCAAACAAGAGCGCAAACTATCTGACATTGTTACAACTAGAAGCTGTATTTATATAATGTATTTTCAATGCTGTTTATAATACATTACTCTTAAAAAACATATGTATCAGAGAGTATAGTCCAGGTACAAACAGGTGAAACAAGGACACAGTGGATGTAGAGGAGATGGCACGTGTTAAGAAAGCAATACATTCATGAGAGAGACATAATAAAACTACCTACTTTCCATTTTCCTACTCATTTAGGATATGACTAGCTCTGCTTATTCTAATAATTTTGTACGACAAAGATGCAAATCCATACTTTAACCTTGAGGATGTATTGCAGATGAATATCTGTTTGGGTAATGTTTTCTTTAGTCGGCATGCATGCAGTACTTGAGTGGGTGGATTTTGTAATTTCAGGATATTGGGTGTGTTGAAATGTTTATGCTGCATATATTTAATGCATTAAATATTACAATGCAGCCGTAATCCATTTTACAGCATAATCTCAGGTTTATATCCTGCAGACCATCGACCTCTGCGAGTGTCTGAACTTCAGCGTAAAGCAAACCAAGCATGTAAGCACTGCTCAGATCCTTCTACAACACTTCTTCTGTCCTTATTGAAGCTAATGACTTGTTATTAGGCTAATTTGTCATTTTTTGTGTGTTTTTATTATATCACTGACGTCAAATATTAGAATAGTGTGACCTATGATTGCAGTGGTATTGTTTCTAATTTGAATTTGAGTTACTAATGTTCTGCATGAATCATCATTGCCTGAAGTCATTTTATGTTTGGCCTTATCTGCAACTGATTCATTTTCCTGTACTTAATTAGTAAGTATGACGGAGAGGCTCTACCCACACACACACACACACACATACACACAGTATTCCTGTGCACAGAGCAGGATTTGCTGCCCACTGTTGACCCTCCGATCCACAGGTGCACCTGCAGATGCTTTTGCTCAAAGGCACATCGATAGCAAGGCAGAAAAGCGTTTTTCTCATCCTGTTTCGGTGCCAGTATTTCCCCCAGATAGTCTGGAATTAAAACTAGTAACCCTCCAGTCAAATGTCCAGCTGTCTAATCTGCAGGCCGTCAAAGTCTCTGATGTTAATCTTCAAAGTGGTCTTTCCTACTGTACTCTGAATGCCTTCCACTCACACTGAATATTTCTGCTGAGACAAGCAAAGTTAATTAATCCCACATGAAACACGTTTTCTAACACCACCACCCAAATAATCTGTATTGCATCAGTGCACCAATCATAAAAAATGTGACAAACTTATCTCAGCTTTCAAGCTTCTTGATCTATGAGTCTTCGCTGTTGTTGACTTTGGCAGCGCTGAAAAATTAAAAGTATATTCAGAAAGTATTTTAAGTGAACTGTTTGATTATTCAGCTGAATCATAATCATGACTCATCACTAGTCATCACTGGGAGCAAAGTTTTTAGATGAGTAAACTTTTCATACGTATTGTTCTCTGCCAAACCTGGTGGTGATATTTGTAGACCTCAATCATTTCTGGGCAACAGTGAGCAGTAAACATTTGGGGGGTTTCATCTGACATCTCTAAACATAATCAAGACACTTAGTAATTACTTAGCACTCTCAATTCAAATCTTTTATTCAAAGTAAACAAAATCATGGGATCTGGCTCAAGTATCTGTCTCTTTTCTTGCTTCCTTTCCTTTTTGCCCCTCATCTTGGGTTACAGCCAGCAGTCTTGGCATGTCTTGCTGAGAGCGCATCATTGCTGCTTAAGGCAATGAATCTCAAAAGACAACATGTTGTAGGAACAACCTTGGGTGGGAGCCATGCTGAAACACACACACACACACATTTATCCTACTACATGAAATCCTGTTTTTTTCAAAGAATTACAGAAGGATTCTCAGAGAAGCAATAATTGCAGGAGGTGTAGCGAGCCAACTAAGAAGTGAACACAGACAACAACAAAACAATGCACATGCCAAATTCACAGTTTGGATGCTGCTGCACATTCACACAGATGCACTTCCCACCTTTCAGTAACTTGGCAGAGCTGCGTGGTTAGCATGACAACAGCATTTTTACATGACTAACAGAAGAGCATGTTGTAAAAACTGTTGTTCTGTCAGTAAGGGCTCGTGGACTGCAGCTTTTTCATGTAGTGAGTTTATGAGCTGTTTTTTAGCATATTGTTTTGTTTAATTCTTATTTTAGTATTGTTACTTCTACTAAGGAGATTATGTTTTCACCTGCATGTGTCTGTCTCTCTGTTCATCTCTCCATTTGTGTTTTAGCAACATTACAGATCAACTGCTAAACAGGTCAGTGATATAGATGGAGGTGGGAGAATAGGGTATTACCCAAGGAACAGTTTTGCCTGATTAAATGATGGGATTGTGTCCACAAAATAAATAAATAAATCCAGAAATGTCCCTATCTGTTTTATTGAGAAAATGTTTTAACAAGATAGTGTTGCAGCATCACCACAAGAGGGCAACAGTGTTCAGTCCATAGCATCAGTACACCTGGATTATGCCTTGGTTTGCTTTCTCTGAGTGCTCCCTAGTACATTTCATTTCTGCTTGTCTTCAGATCAGCATCCTCAAATCACACAAAGCACAACCCTAACTGAAGAACATCAAACATCACGGGTAAACCCCATAAAAATATCTCTCATCTCTCAGAACATTTATTGGCTGTATTATGAAATAATAATAAAAAACAGTGTACTTTTCTTGCAGACACTGCAGAAACTAGAGATGTGTTAGGTGACTGCAGTCACAGATACCCACCCACTGAAACAATAGCTGCACAGCCAAACTAAAAATACAAAGTTGTGATAACTTAAGTAGAGATATTTTATTAAATGTACCGTATTTTCCGCACTATAAGGTGCACCTAAAAGCCTTTACTGTTCTCAAAAACCGACTAATAATGCAATGCACCTTATACATGGATCAATATTGGTTAATTATGGCTACCGTAGTCAGGGGGTGTATATTGTGATTGCACTAATGTTTGATTTACCGTAGCGGTATCTGACTGTTTCTTTTACGTGTTTACTGAATCAGGGAAAAGTTCCCTCCATGTTTGTGATGCACTAACTAGGTGATAAAAAGTTGCACTACCTGTTGTACCTTGCTGTTGGTAAAAGATAAAACTACGTCACTGACGTTACCTCGGGGGAAAAAAATAAAACAGTTGTTCATGTAGCTTTGAACTGTGACAAATGGAGTTGGAAATACATTGTTTTCAATGAAGGTGGTGCAAATACCGGTAAGAGCTACCGGTACGTACGGTACTGTATTGTGAATGCACTAGCTTGTTTTGGAGTGAACAGAGTTGTCAGAACGTTGGTTTGTTTTCTATTAATAAAGTTTGACTGACT
>OOFC01045690.1:0-10496 GCA_900323345.1 Pseudochromis fuscus
CACACTATCGTATCATATCATATCGTACTGTACCACACTGTACCGTATCATATCGTACCACACTGTACCGTATCTTATTGTACTGTACCACACTGTACCGTATCGTATCGTACCACACTGTATCGTATCATATCATATCGTACTGTACCACACTGTACCGTATCGTATCGTACCACACTGTATCGTATCATATCGTACTGTACCACACTGTACCGTATCGTATCGTACCACACTGTACCGTATCATATTGTACTGTACCACACTGTACCGTATCGTATCGTACCATATCATATCATATCGTATCGTACTGTACCATATCGTACTGTATCGTATCGTACCACACTGTACTGTATCGTACCGTACCACACTGTACTGTATCGTACCACACTGTACTGTATCGTACCACACTGTACTGTATCGTACCGTACTGTACTGTACTGTATCGTACCGTACCACACTGTACTGTATCGTATCGTACCACACTGTACTGTATCGTACCGTACCACACTGTACTGTATCGTACTGTACCACACTGTACTGTATCGTACCATACCACACTGTACTGTATCGTATCGTACCGTACCACACTGTACTGTATCGTATCGTACCGTACCACACTGTACTGTATCGTACCATACCACACTGTACTGTATCGTATCGTACCATACCACACTGTACTGTATCGTATCGTACCGTACCACACTGTACTGTATCGTACTGTACCACACTGTACTGTATCGTACCACACTGTACTGTATCGTACCGTACCACACTGTACTGTATCGTATCGTACCACACTGTACTGTATCGTACCGTATCGTACTGTATCGTACCGTATTGCATTGTATCATACTGTACCGTATCATACTGTACTGTATTGTACCGTATTGCATTGTATCATACTGTACCGTATCATGCCGTATCACATCTTAGCGCAGTGTACTGTATCGTATCATATCACATCGAAAGTCCTGAGTTTGAATAAAAATATCTGATATATGAGTTAGCACCAAACTTGAGTTTTAATCTTCAGTGTGTGTTACAGGATGGTTACTCTGTGTTCACACACACACACACACACACACACACACACACACACACACACACACACACACACAGAGTATGTTTGACATGAGCCCCTCACACACTATTTATAGCACTTTAGCCTTGAGACTTGCAACATTTTAATAAATGTGTCAGGAGCAGCTCTGTGGGTCCTCTTCATCCCCCTCATCCTCTGCACGGCTGCTGCTACAAACAGACAATGAAGAGCAGCCCAAGGACATTAGTGCCATTTGGAATTTAAGATGGAGGCGCGGTGAACAAGAGAGGAAGGAATGGAGGATGACAGAGGAAACAGATCACAATCACAGAGGTCCTGTAGGGGGCTCGTGTATCTATAAAAGATGCAGCTGCCTGTTGGAATCTGCAGCGACACCAGGTCCTCCTGAAATGTTTTGATGGTTCACAGGAAGCCGTGTCCCTCCATTTATTATTAATGGCATTGCTCGGCTAAATGTTTGGAGTTACAGCTGCCTACATGTGCGTGACAATCAGCCGGCATGAATTATCCAAATGAAATGGAAGTGGTTAAACCTGGATCAGCAGAGTCACGGCTACAGGAGACCAGATGAACTTAAATGGAAACATCAATATTCATCAGGCTGAGAGCTGGAGATTAAAGCTGCACATTGTGTCATGACACCAAGACAAGTCCAGGGACAGGAACCTGTGTTGTCCTGATGGTTTCTACTTCTTTGTCTTTAGGACACAAATAACTTTCAACTCAGTCAAGAATCTGACATAGTAGTAGTACTTCATCCATACTGATCCAGTTCTGGGTTAAAACAACTCAAAAACTTTTAGTAGTAGTAGTAGTACTACAAACAAAAACTGTCTCCAGCAGCTTCACTGAGCTAATTTCTCAGAGTTCAGTGGTTTCCATCCTGCAGCAGCTTCTCCTCATATCTAACCAGTGACTTTCACATCTGTAAACACACACTGTAATCAACCATCAGCTGATTAAAGGGGCACTTCACCATATAGATCAGATCATATAAACCTGTGTCACATCCTCTAATGCACATCCTAAACCCTGTTAATCTGAATTAACCCCAGTGTAACCTCCTGGTAAAGTGTATGATGTGCAGTCAGAAGCTGGTTGCATGTCATGAATTCACAGTAATAATCCATATGCACCTGCACGCCCTCCATCACCCATCTGTCTGCTTCATCTGTCTGCTGCTCATCAGCTTTTTACTCAGAGAAAAATTCTAACTTCCTGTTGTGAGCTGGGACGGACTCCAGCAGACCTGCACCACCCGGCTGGAGACGATGAAGGAATCAAACATCCACACAACACATGGAGGAACAGGTCACAACAGGTCATGTGATAGAAACTTTGGTCAGTCTCTGAAATGTGTCAAAAACCAGGACCAGGACCAGGACCAGGACCAGGACAAGACTTTAACATCTGAAGAAAAACTATTCGGTGGTTTTTGGTCCATGAGTCACTAAGATTTTTCTCTTCAAGCTGAAAGACGAGCGTCTCACAAAGACCTGAAGAACTTCTCAGAGCAGAACCACAGTCAATTGGACCTCTGTCTGTCCTCCTTCCTCTGTCCTCCTCAGTGTGTCATCATCTCTCTGTCCTCCTCCCTCTGTCCTCCTCACTGTGTCCTCCTCTGTCTCTGCAGCACCGTGACACAGCTGCCTGCCTGTTGTCCTGCAGCTCTGTGTCCTCGTCCACTGGGGAACTCTGCAGTTTCAAGGACAAAACAAGAAAACATGTCTTGTGTGTAGGAGCAGAGTCTAAGAGGCTTAATAATATACAGCTGTCATATGAATAACATACATCTGGCACAGAGACGGTGGAGTCTCTGCAGAGCCGTGAGGTCACTCTGTGGCGTCTCCCCGGGAGGTTTCAGCCGGTCCTCCCGCAGACCAGGAAGTGAACTTGAGGAGCCCTTCGTAAACACCCAGGGGACTCTGTCTCTGTGTGACCCCGGGGTCACTGCAGCGAAACACCCCCTCTGTGAGCAACATGGACGTCCCAGTTACTCTCCATCTCTGCTCCCAGTGTCCTCCTCTCGTCTTTGTTCTTGGATAGTTTCCACTGGGCTTCATTTATTACAAAGTGTGAACAGGAAAATGGATTTTAATTAAGAAAAATTGTAAAAACTATTTCAGGGGAACACACACACACACACACACACACACACACACACACACAGTTGAGAATCTAATTAATTCTGCATCCAATAAAACATCTATCTGATTGGGGAATTATCTGCAGGGACAGAAATGGTCAAACTGCAGCTTGTGTTTTGTTTTCCTCGGTTGCTGTCGTGTGAATGTACAAATATTCTGAATCAATGGGAGACATCAGCATTAATGAGCTGTCAGGCCTGCTGAGCATCTTGCTATTGGTGATAAGGGAAATCCAGGAAAAAGAGCAGGAGCGGTCACCTCGGGAGTCTGAGCTGCACCGGCCTCCCTTTGTTTTTGTTGCCATGGCGCTGGCTCATCCATTCCCTGCATCTCTCGCTGGCATTTCACAGTCTGGATCGTGTTACCATTACTCATCCTGGGTGAGACCTCCCCTCTCCTGTCCCCGTGAAACCTCCGGATCACCAGAGTGCCCCATCAGCACCTCGGTGCCATCTGCAGGCACAGGGCTCCGAGCAAACCCACCGGGTGCATCTGTCAGCGAGGCGGCCGCCGCGGGACAGGTGAGGTGCTGAGGTGAAAAATAACCTTCTGGCTGGTTGCTCCGAAGAGCCAGGAAAAGAAGGAGCCTCCTGGGTAAATGAAATGAACAGAGAGAGAGGAGCATTGTTCTTTTTCTGATGGCTGCTCTCATTTCAGCTGAGTGTGTGTGTGTGTGTGTGTGTGTGTGTGTGTGTGTGTGTGTGTGTGTGTGTGTGTGTGTGTGACATAACAATCAGGGAAGCTCTGATAGCTCTTTGTGTAACGCCTCTGTGATGCTAACATCCTTCAGACAGGATCAGAGCAGCAGGTCTGGCTCTACCTGCACCTGCAAGGTGAGATGTGATGGATAGTTTTCTCCTGAAAGTGTCCGACTCCTCGCACCACATCCAGCTTTTCCAGAAATAGTCCTGTCGTCTCCTTCCATCCATCAGCGCTGTGGTTGACTGCCTCGCTATAAGCAATTACCGCTCCAATTGGGCTTAATGACACTGGGAGGGAGGCAGATCTGCAGCTTAGGGAGCAGCTTTGTTCTATTTATAAATCCTTTGAACAGACACCTGACGCTGCTCCATCAAAGCTGCACAGCCCCAGTGAGAGCGCCATGCTCCTGTGTGCCAGCCTCTGATTGGCTCAGGTGTTTCTCTGCCACATCACAGCCACTTCTGTAGCTGGTGGACCTGGACCTGCTGCACAGGAAGGGACCAGACATGAGGACGCTGTCGTTGTTTTTATCTGCAACATCACGCGGGAAACATTTTGTAGTGTCACCCCACAGCTCGGGGAGGAACAGTAGAATACACTAGAAGATACTTTACTCATTCAGAGATGCACCTTCAGAGTCTCTGTTCTTAACAATGTGTCCAATACAACTAATACAACTTAAACTCATGCATGTGTGAGTTTTGCTGGACTTGCATCCAGATGATTGTGCAGCTCAGGATGTTCCCGGTGTCAGGGCCTGTCATCCGTCTCTGTCTGTCAGCGCTCTCTCAGCCCGGCGGCACATGACAGCTTCAGCACAGTATCCACAGCCTGATTGATATCTCCATTGGCACTGGCTCTCAGGGATAATGAAAATGAATGACGGCAGCAGCGTGGCGTCTCTCGGACTCTCCGTGCTACATTAACTTCCTCCGGTGCAGGTTTAGCCAGTAGCTCGGCTGTGCTCCCGCTCGGAGCCGCCGGATGCAGCTCCACCTCCAACATGACCACACTTGACACGACCAATAAAATACAAGCTGCTCTGGTGCTTCAGTTTCAGTGAGTTCACTCTGTGGACGGTGCTGTGATGAATCAGCTGAGCTCTGCACAATCCTCCTGTTGTGTTTGGGTGTCAGTCCTTGTCCTCCTCCTCCTCTTCCTCCTCCTCCCACAGCACTTTCATTAATGTAGAAAATGAGAGACTGTGATTCAACCTTGCAGGATTTTTTGAAGGCTTGAACTTGTTTTGTGGGAAAACAAATTCAAGTTTTTATTTTTCTATCAGCGTCCTGGAGGATGAAGAACATCAGGAGATATTTTCCTGAATTCTTGATTAAAATGTTCTGAAAACCACACGTCTGTCCAGAGGTTGGAGCGGGAAACATTACAAATGTAGCAATAATGAAGGACGTGAGAGTAAAACCTGCAGCATTACTCCTCAGAGATTAAAGCTGCAGATGTAAGATGGTATAAACATCTCCTGGCCTGTTGTTCACTGGAGGAACTCTGAATATTGACAGAGTCTGAAAGATGTTTCTCACAGTGATGAACTGAGACGAGAGCAGCTCCACCAGCATCTGAGCATCTCTCACATTCCTGTTTGTGAACATGATGTTGATTTAAAGCTGAAGAAGAGGAAACACTCGTCAGATGAAATGATGTAAATGATGTTTGTGTGGATCTGTCGACACATTCATGACATCACATCACTGCTGTTTTCAGTCAGTGGGAAGGTAAATGTTCATGATGTTGCACAGATATTGCATCTTGTTCATTCAGAGGAACCATGAGTGTGAATGTAAATATACAAACATTAACACTTTAATTGATCGAGATAATCACCAAACGTCACACAAAGAAACAAGAGGAGATAAATAATAATATCAAATGTTTGATTCACAGCAGAGACATGGATCCATCTTCCTCTCTGCAGGTTGAAAAGGTTTCACTGTCAACAATTTACAATCCTGCACATATTGATAATTAATATTGATAATTATCTTTGGATGATGTAAGACCAGAGTAAACAGCTGCACCATCTATCATCCTGTGGTGATCTGAATGTAGGAGCCTGATTAGAATATTGTGTAAATGATGAAGGTTTCCAATATGCTGCGAGGAATGTGGCTCGTCTTCACACTCCCAGTTCACACCTCACCCACTCACTCTCTCCAACTGGAACCAGTGCAGACCACCGCGCTCTGTTATTATTAGTCTGGTGCGTTTCATCTGAGTCCAGTCACATTTGGTGGAGTACGACTGGGAGACGGCGGCGAGATGACACGGTGGCATTTAGCTGCACAGATGAGTGCAGCTCTCACGGCGAGTCTCTGGCTGCCGTCAGGAGGACGGCGCCGTATCTGATTGGTCGTAAAGACGCTGAATTGAGGGAAAAGGAAACAAGTGACTGTTTACAAATGTCACGCTGGTCCTGCCACACTTGTAGGAGATAACGGGGAGATAACAGTGGTGAACAGCCAGCTCCCACAACTGGAAGATAATGGGAGGTGACTGTTACAAATGTGAAGAGGTGGCCTTTTCCCAATGCATTTCATCAAGTGAGGCGGAGCTGACGGCCCCGGCCACCGCTGCACAGTTCGTCTATGCAGAGGCCAAACGGCTCCACCAGTCATCAATCCATATCTCAGAGACAGGAAGTGACTTCAGAGCAGCTGAAACAGGCTGCACATTAATCCAGGAACAGATCAGGACTCCTGTAGGTTTGGATTTTGGTTGTACTTCTGTGTTTCCTGATGTTTCCCTGGTTTCTCTCCCCCGTCTTAGTGTTTGGAGGATTCCTCTGTTGTTCATGTCACTTCCTGTCTGGGTCTCTCCCTCTGTCTGATTGGCCCCGCCCTGCTGAGCTCACCTGCCTCTGTCTGGTCTCTGTCAGTTCATCTGTTTCCTGCTCCTGTGTGTTTGGAGTTTTGGTTTTTTCAGCATCCTCCTGCTTTGGTCTTTGGTTCGGTTTTTCCTGGTGCAGCACCTTCAGTTTGACTTTTTATTTATTTATTTAAGACCTTTCACTTTACTGTGTCTGGGTCCTACTTCCTGCTGCTGTGACATGGATGTATACTGATGCTGTCCAGTAACATCCTCAGTGGTGGTTCCTCTGCCAAGAAGATTACTTATTTATTTATTGATTGGAGTGATTTGATTGGGCCTTTGTGTTTTCTATTTTAAGATATTAAAGAAATGACACCACTCATCATGAACCATGTGTGTGAAATGTGACAGATGAATATAATATAATGTAGGAATTAACATCTGATATGTGTCTTATTTACTCATCACTTTGTGTTCATATAATCTCATGTTAGCATTTCGATCACAGACTGTCCCCATGAATAATTTTCTATTTCAAAAAATGGCTCTAATACGACCTTTTCATCCTCATCCTCCATCATCCTCCTCCATCCTCCGGTTCCTTCTGTGTTGCTCACTCAGAGAAAACAGCAACTAATGCACTGACCCTTTAACCTGTGTCTGTGCAGCCCATTGAGAGGGAGCGAGTGGAGCTGCTGCCCCCGGACACAACAAACCTCCATCCAGCTCAGAGAAAGCCTCATTCTTCCAGCCCGGGAACATGACTGCACATAATGGAGCTCACTCTTTTCCAGCTGAGTGACTCATTTCCCGTCTCCTCTGAGAGTTGGTCATTCTGGTGAGTGTGCAATCTGGACTGAACTGAATCATCAGGAAATCAGTGTGAACAGCGATCTCAGCACCAGGTGCAGAGGAGCAGGGGTTGGATTGATTGACAGGAGTGTTTGGTGCGTTGTGTGCGCCTCCTCTCGTCAGGCTGTGATTGGACGGTGCCGTACTCGCTGTGACCTGCTGGTGCTGCAGGAGGTCACGGGACCAGTGGCAGGACTGGGAACACTGAGGGAGGCAGCCTGGGTGATATATGGGTTATTGTGCTTGTGCTGACATGTCCCAGTGCTTCTCCCATGATGCACTGTGCTCTGTATCTATATTTGTTCAGCACGTGTCAGGTATTTATGACGATAGTGAGCTGCTCTGTGGAGGTGCAGCTGATGTCTGCAGGGTTCAGCTCTACACAAACCTCCTACAGTCTGTGTTTAGACCAGTAAAAAACATGATGATCCAGGAGTCACAGTCACAACAGGAAGTAACAGACGTTTGACACGAAAAGAAAAATGAAAGCAAGCGACGACTTAAATGAAGCAGGAAATGTGCTGCATCCCCGAACATCTCAGCAGATGGTGTCTTCATGTTGAGGAGCTCACACTCGCTGTGGTTCATCCAGACCATCAGCCTGACTCCAGCATCACGTCCATCACCGACAACACACAGAGGAGTCCGACACCAATTTTCTCCAATCAACAAACAACAACTTGATTTTCTGTGCAATGGGAAAAGTTCTTTTTTTTTTTTCCATGGAAACCTTCAGTGATGCTGAAAAGTGTTTGTGCCACAGGAAGCTGTTTGATTTGTGCAGTGACGGGAACATGAGCTCAGTGTGAAGACCAGGGAACAGCTGCAGAGATGAAGATGAAGGAACATGTTGGAGGAGGAAGAAGCAGCTGAGTTTAGACTCTTACTGAAGACTCAGCACGATGACGACATATTAACATCATCATGAAGACAAACAGGATTTATTGGTCTGACAGAAACATGTGTTCACTCAGTTATTTCCTGGTTGTACTTTATCCACTGGGTGTATCCACAGTGTGGTGTCAGCACCTTTATCAGTGAGGATGAGGATGCACCTTCCTCTACATGGAGTTAGAAGAATGAGGGGAAGCTTCATGCACATGCTCCATAATGACGTCATCTGTTAGGAGCACAGCTCTGAGTCCAAACACTGGCTCCTCGGTGCAGCTGCCTCCTCTCAGTGTGAAGTGTTTCTCAGAGATATGATCAGACTCTGACACTTTAAAGCTGTCACCACCAGGAGCCCGGACTCTGCAGCTCTGCAGCAGGACCGGCTCGCTCAGACCCATCTGTGAGTTTCTGCTCTGTTAGTCACCAGACAACAAGTCACAGCTGGTTCAGCCGTACATCTCCACGTCTCCCCGCTGTGGCTCTCAGTGAAGCAGCAGCTGAGAGGCCGCTGGAGAAACCAAGTGGAAAGATATTATTTATGTTGAGCTGTATGATAGCAGCGTGTGGCTGGTGACGAGATGCTCACAGCAGCAGTGGGACTGAAGATGCTTTCTGTCTGCATGCATTAGGCTGCAAGACGCTGGTGGGTCGGATCTGCAGAGTGAGCAGAGGAGATCCTGGAGGAGCAGACGGAGGAGACACCAGCAGGACGTGCTCAGGTGCAGTTAAACAGAGAAACGCTGACGGGGTGTGCAGAGCTGCTCAGGGGTTTTCTCGCCCGTTCTTCAGGGTTCGGGGGCGGCCTCTCTCCGGTTGATGGGACGAGGATGGAGACAAGCAGATGGAGGATTAAAAGTGGCCTAATTGCCTCTGCCCTGCTCACACTCCCCCATCTGCTGAGAGGATCCTGGAGGCTCCCTCCTCCTCCTCAGACCCTCCTCAGATCCTCCTCAGCTCTGCAGCGCTGCCTTTGTCAGGATGTGACTGATGCAGCGTCTCTGACCTGTACCTCCACCTCACATCATAATGCAGCACCAGACATACAAACTCAATATGGAGCTTTTAATATTTAACATTCATTTTGCTGCCGTGCAACAAAGCTTGTAAGACACTTAATATTTTTAATGGGGAAATATCTTCTTCCATCTTTTATTTATTGGTTTTCTGGAAAGAAAATCTGAGACATTCATAGTGACACAGTGTTGTTTATGATGTGTATTGTACATTTCTTTCTTTCTGAGGGATAAATAAGGTTGATAACACTCCTGTTTCCCATCATCAGCTGTGGAGCTGAGTGGACTTGATTTATGGGTGTGAAGAGTTGCAGGAAGTATCTGAATCTGCAGATTTTTCAGGGGCAAATAAAAGATCTTGAATGAATAAAAACAAACTGAAGATGCTGCACAACAAAACACTACAACCAACCCAAAGACTAAAACACAAGCAAGTCAAAAACCAACACGTAGATGCAGGAGCAGGAGACAAACAGGACGGAGGGAGACAGGAGGATAAATACACCTGGTAACGAGACATGATGACACACAGGTGAGAGGAGACAATCAGGACAGCTGTGACAAACCTGGACACACACAAGGAGCCAGACTACCAAAATAAAACAGGAAACATGACACAACAGAAACAGGAAACACACATGAATTTCAACCAGTCAGAAAATTAGGAGGAGTTTTCTGATTGGTTGAGATTCTCTGACATCATATGGGCTCAGCATGAGCAGCTTTCACTGTTCACAGGTAAACACCTCAGCTTCTCATCAGGCTGCTGAGGAGATGTAGGGCTTTCCTCTGTGTGTGTGTGTGTCTGTCTGTGTGTGTTTGTGTGTGTGTGTGTGTGTCTGTGTGTGTTTGTGTGTGTGTGTCTGTGTGTGTCTGTCTGTGTGTGTTTGTGTCTGTGTGTGTCTGTGTGTGTCTGTGTGTGTCTGTGTGTGTCTGTGTGTGTCTCTGTGTGTGTGTGTGTGTGTGTGTGTGTGTGTGTGTGTGTCTCTCTGTGTGTGTGTG
>OOFC01045699.1:0-20589 GCA_900323345.1 Pseudochromis fuscus
ATGCACCTTATATATGGATCAATATTAGTTAATTATGGCTGCCGTAGTCAGGGGGCGTATATTGTGATTGCACTAACATTTGATTTACCGTAGCGGTATCAGACTGTTTCTTTTACGTGTTTACTGAATCAGGGAAAAGTTCCCTCCACGTTTGTGATGCACTAACTACGTGATAAAAAGTTGCACTACCTGTTGTACCTTGCTGTTGGTAAAAGATAAAACTACGTCACTGACGATACCTCGGAGAAAAAAAAAAAAAAAAAAGCTGTTCATGTAGCTTTGAACTGTGACAAATGGAGTTGGAAATACATTGTTTTCAACGAAGGCGGCGCAAATACCGGTAAGAGCTACTGGTACGTACGGTACCGTATTGTGAATGTACTAGCTTGTTTTGGAGTGAACGGAGTTGTCAGAACGTTGGTCTGTTTTCTATTAATAAAGTTTGACTGACTGACTTATCTGACTGTTTTGTTGACATTCACTTTAGTGCAGCTTCATCTAGATGGATGGTAACACAACCCCAGACACTACAGTAGTTTCTATTCTATGCACCTTATAATGCGGTGCACCTTATATATGAAAACAGTTTTAAAATAGGCCATTTATTGAAGGTGCACCTTATAATCCGATGAGCCTTATAGTGCAGAAATACAGTACTTTTTTTTTTTTACTTTAACACCATTTAAAGAATATTTACATTTCTCAAGTCTAATCAAATGGGTTAATCTTCCCAATAATGTTTGGAATTTTGTAGATACCGTACATATTTCAGTGTATATATTTCAGCAGTGAGAATAATTTAATGAAATATGACTCTTCTTCGACCATTTTCTGCATGTTGCTGAATATTCATGAATGAGAAGTATAACCAGCTTGTAACTTATTCGGTTTAAAGTGTTACCTAAATGTTACGGGATCTCACCTCGTAACATGACGACAGGGAAAAGCCTCATGTATTTTATCAAACAGCAAACTGGGAGTGGAGTGTACCTGTGGCTGTGGTGGTGGTGGTGTTGCTGGTGGTGGAGGCTGCTGTGCTGGAGGGGTTGGTTCCCTTCTTAGTCCCTGTGACGAACTCGATCTGAGGAACACACAAGCATAATGAGAGACTTAAAAATCCAGAGGTAAAACAGGAAGTAGGTCAGACGCATGTATGAAGTGTACTCTTTGGTGTCTCTTATCTCGACTCTGCTGTATCTCTGACTGCATTTCAAAGAACAGAGGAGCTCCTAGTCGAGTACATGTTCATTCAAGTTCTGCTTCTTCTGATAATGGCAACACGTGTCACATTGTTATCTAACCACATGTGCATGTTCCTGAAGATACCCAGAGGTAAACAGTGAAAGGAAAGACACATTCAGTCAAATTGATGTGATGATGTTTGTGTTCACATAGAAACCCGGTGCAGAAGTCAAACAGGTTGTAAAGCTGCACAGGGCTGAGTCTGAGGTGCTGTTACCAGAGCTGAACCTGGCAGTGTGGATTTCTGCATCTGCTGAAAAGGAGAAATTGGGTGCAGCTGGTGGAGACTTGCCCTGACGCAGGCACAGCAGAGAACTGACAGCAGGATAAATCCACTTTGCTTTGTTGTTGGCCTCACCTTGGTCCGCTCCTTCTTGGCTTTCTCCAGTTTGTCCATCTCCACTTTCTGGGCTTTGGCTGCGGGGAGACAAAAAAAACAAAAACACAACTGAGTGCCAAGCTGTGATCACAAAGGACACGTGAAAGTGGAGTAAACATGTTTACCAAGGGCCTCGTAGTAAGAGTCCTCCGACCAGCCGTGAGGATCGAACATGTCTTTTGGGTAGTTAGTTCCCAGTTCGTCAATACCGCAGAACTGAATGAGCTTCTCGTAAATACTGAAAGAAATCCAAAGCAAAAACTGAATTAGATACATGTGCAGATGATCTGTGTTTTATGGGCAGGGAGTAATAACGCACTTGTTTAGTGTTTACACCAAAAAAAGTGTGTGTGGTGTTGTGTGTGTTTGGATGTGTTCTCCAGCTGAGCTGCATACCTTGGGTTTCTAAATTCTTTCTTTTTCTGGATGTGGTTTGTGTCGAAGTCTCCATGGAGCTTCCTCTCGTACAGCTTGTGGATCTTCTCCTGTTACAAAACAAACAAATCGATGAAGGACAGGAGGTCACATCCCTGAATATAGACAGATCCACACCTCTGCCTCCACACTCGACATTCAGCCGGACGCAATGTCGATGTGATCAGATGAACAAAACTCCGCGAGTAGCTCTGCCCGAATAAGTGTCGGTGTGAATGGAGCTACTGTGTACGAAGCTTCTGATTCCTCTGGGAAATATTTGACAACCGGGTTCAACTAAGCCACAGGGAGCTGGCAGAGGGAAGCATGGACAGTGAGGATGGAGGAGAGGAGCGCTGTTAGAAATGACAACATACTGGTTGTGTTGGTTTATATTGTCTCTTTGTGGCTGGTGTGTGTGTGTATGCAGCAGTTCTTATCTGTAATACATCTCCTACATTTATTATTATTTACAAACAATACGATCCAAACCATCACAAAAATGACTGATAGGAGGGCTTTGTGATCTTCTACAGATTTGGTAGCTATGGTTACGTACTACTTGGTTACAAAGTAGCTCTGTGGACTTGTGTTAAAACTATTATGTTTATATCAAATGTTTGTTGTTTGAAATTAACTGAAGTCAAACAAACTTAAATTTTTCTCTATTTAAATCAATTAAAATAAATGAATACACTGTGTCTCTGTGTCCAGCTGTTTCTGCACTTGTGAAGTTTGGTGTTGACAGTGATCAACATGATGACAGTAAATAATGTCCTTCATGTGGAGCATTTTTCTCCTGCTGTGCTCCCCACTATTCCACTTGAAGTTGTTCAATTTGACACTAACAAGCTTGTCAATGTCGAGTCCCTCTGACCGACCAATCAAACTTAAGGAGGCGGGACTTAGGATATGTCAAAGGAAAACACAAGCAAAAGGGAAAGACAGAAGCAGGAGAAACTGATCCTGACTGGAACAGACAACACTTGTCATCATGTGGAGAACAGCTGCTGAAGCTGGGATGCGACTTCATAAACTTTTCTGAGCAAGATATTCAGAATTGATGGTTTTGTAACCTAGCAACAATAAAAGATGGAGAGACAATGAAGCCACAGGACCAAAAACCAGTCATGTTTACATTTATGTTAGCTTGCTAACCCCAACCCAAAAAAAGCAAAGTATTTAACTTCAGAAGCTGAAACCTGGGACTAATCAGGATTTCTGGTTATAAAACAGTTGCAGATGATTTTTTTGTTGATTGAGGAGTTGATTAAAAGGGCAAGTCCAATGAAATGTCCCATTCATTTAGGTTAACTTATCAGAGGTCATTACAGTTGTACAGTGTGAGTCTGGTGGAGCAGCTTAGAAACACCCTGCTCATGTCATCAGAGCTGGATGCAGATTTATAGCAGAAGGACTGAGTTACAAAATAAGTAGGGAAGGTTTAGTAAATGAGAAAGGCAGGAGTCCTGATTTTTTTTATTTTTAACTCTTTCTAGGAAATAAAAGTCATCTGAGTTTCTGCAGCCTGCTGTGATAAAGCAGCACACTTTGTTGACCTAACACTCAAACCTCCCTCCTCCTCCTCCTCCTCCTCCTCTCAGTAGGCCTAAGTGGGCCTGTTACAACATCACACTTCTTCTGACAGGAGGTGGAAATATTAAAAGGAGTGTAATTCACAACACTGCTTGTGGCAGATGAACATAGAAGCAGGTAGTTTTTGTTCCTTTTTTTATTGATCGCCTGTCTCCTACAGACACATCTGAGGCTGTTCCAGTCCCAAGGTCACGACGTGATTGCAAAAGGTGCACAACGTGGACGTATTCCAGCGGTGATGAAATGACAGGAAAAAGGCCAATTCATTGTAAAAACATTTGCGAAATCCAATTAAAGTGCAATATTGTAAGGGAACACAGGCTCCTGCTCCTCCATGACCTGGAGGCAGGGATATCCAGGCTGTTCGGGTGGAGGTGAATCATTAGTTGTTCATCTGAGGGGTGAGAGGGGAGTGTCAGAGCGCCCACAGGGGATACTGCTGAGCTGTTCTCTTACTAAGTCAGCTGTGTGTCCTGACCTGCCTTAACTCCTCACAGAGAGGAGCAGAGGTGGTGATACAGAGCTGACTGGGGATGACACTGTGTGCTGCTTTAATTACAGAGGGGCGAGTCTCAGGATTTATGTAGCCACCAGAATTTATTTCTAACCCCAGAGGGAACGGGTGAAACTGCTGAATTATCCACTTGGCGTGGAGAACAGGTTATTTTGAGTGCGTTGACATCCAAGATGAGCTGTGTGTGGATGAGGTAGCTTTCAGCCCACAACACTTGAAACTGTTCCTGCGTTGTGGATATGCAGCGGGTGCAGACTCTGTGTCTGCTCACCAAACCAACACTGGGTTTCATCTTTTATTAAGATGAATTTACTACCTGGAAAGTGTTTATTTAGCACATAAAACATGCCTGCAAACACATAACAGGGCACCGGGACTGTTCCATCACGCTCTCATAAACCCACAACCCCGGCTGTACGCACACACGCCCGCCCCTCTGGTGTGATTAGCAGGCATAACTGTGGCCTTGGTGGCAATATAAAAACTCCTTGACGACAGCAGCAGAGCACAGACCCCTGAAGACCACCAAAATGTTTCCCACAGGTTACGGATCTTGTATTAGATTGCATTTTAGCAATGGACCAATAACACAATGAACCTCGTCGTCAAATCAACTATTTCTAAAGTTATAAACAAGATTATTAACAGGTGTGAACAAGATATGGATCTTGTGTGAACAAGATAATGATTTTGTTGTATAATGAAGTTGTGTTTATAATTTAAATCATATTAAAATTTTGATTTATCTCATGTGGGATGTTGCAGCAATGTGTTGTGTTGAAGTGAAATTGTTAAATAAACAGAGGAGTTGTGTACCTGCAGCGCGCTGGAGCAGCGTCCAGGGGGCTCGGGGGGGATCCTGATCTCGTCGGGGGACATGTTCCTCACCTTCTCTGAGAATAGAGCTGGAGAGAAGACAGAAACAGAAAGATTAGGTCTTCCATGTTCACCTCGGTGTGCTTTCCCTTTCTGCTCCGCCGGGCACGTCTTTACATGCACAGTAAAGATTAACTAACTGTTACACAAAGGGGGGTGAAGCAGGAGAAATCCAACAGATGACAAATTAGGGGGAGAGGGGTGGGATGTGGATATGCACTGGAGGACACACTGAAAGGACACAAGGGCTCGGTGTGCGTGGTAAGTAAACATTGCTGGTGGATTCCTGAGCATCCTTCAGTTCATCCCAGTCCTGAGTGTCTACCAGTGGGTTTTATAGGGAAGAGTGGTATGAGGAGTGCACGTCCCCGGCAGGGAGTGGCTGCTGTTGGGGCTTGTACAGAGAAAGGGAGGCTCCCTCCCCTCCCTGTGGACCTGTCCCTTGTTGTGCTCTCCCTGCTCCACTCTTCTCCCTGTTGCTTTCTCTGACTGCAGGCCAGACATTCTTCAGTGTCACGCTGTATCCAGATCAGACACACAGTCTTTACAGTCACTCAGTGCTGTCAGTCACTTTCCGAGCGAGCGCTGCGAGCATGTGTGTGCGAACGCTGGAGCTCGTGCCTCCCGACATTCTGCAGAAAACATCGACAAGTAGAAACTTGACCGGACATGAGAGGAGAACTCTCAGAAGTGCTGACTTTGACTTGTTGAACACTTATAAAACATTAGAGGAAAATTCCAGCGACTCGCAGTCTGTAACTCCTTCAGTTGTATCAACGACTTTTACTTGAAGTTATGTTTTTTTAATAATTTTTCTTAGATTGCGTTTTAATGAAGCTCCATCTGGGCCCCACTTAACTGAGACCAGATATACATTAAAGTAGAAGTCATGAGTCCTGTCGGGTTACATGAGGGAACAGAATCAGACATTTGAAAAAGAAATCGCATCACACACTTATTTATTCCAAGAGTACATTAGTTATACATCTTACATTGTCTCAAGAGATTAAAAAACCTGCCAGGAACTAGGACTGATTTGTCATTTCATTTACTTTAACCAGACAGTTCCTTGGTTTAAGCTTCACTGTGGCCCAATTGTGACTGATTTTATTTGGAAAAGGTAACATTCTCACTTTAAGAAAAAGTAGTTACAAACTTCAACCATGGCATAATCCCCGTATACATTTGTTTTCTACAAATAAAATCTGTTCTCCACTCAAACTGTGTCAGATTATAGACTCTATAATCTAAAATATAACGTTTTGATATCAGCCTTGAAACTTAGAAAGCACCAGATATCTGAAACTGTTGCTGACTGTGTTTGTTGTGACAGTCGCTGCATCTTGTGTAGTCTATATACACATAAATATTGTCGCTTGTACTGAAGCCACCCCTGCATGTGGGTTTGTGCCAGAGCTGAACTCTGAAGTGTTTTGTGTGCAGACAGGATGCCGTCGCACACTGACACACTCTTTCCAGCAGCCCCTCCCTGTTGTATCTCCTCTGCTCTGCTCATCATGTGGGACCACAGACTCACACATGTGGACCTGCCACCCTGATGTCTGCACAGTGCAAAGGAGGAGCAGCACCTCCCTATAGTTGATATGGTTAACCTCCCCCCTCCGCCCGGCGGGGCAAAGGAGGGGCAGGGCGTTGTCTTTGACTGACACAGAAGTAATGCAGAGCGTGTATGTTTGCAGGTTCATGCACATTTCTGAGAGAGAAACAAAACAGACACACAAATATTTACAGCCTCATGTAACAAGATTGCGCATCCTATATATTAAGAGAAAATACTGTAGCCTCCAACAATAAAAAACTTGACAAGGCAAGTCCAGTGACTCAGAGGCATTAGGTGGTAGCTTGGTATTTCACTAAACACTCACAGACACTTAACAGTGTAGCTGCAACAGTGGGTTTAGCACCGTGGAAACCTGCTAATCCGACCTGAGATTTACACGATTAGTTTGGACAAACTCTAATTTAAACACCAAAATAAACTGTGCAGTCTGTGCAGCAGCAGTGGGAATAAATCAGCCCCTTTAATAAATATTCCTGTTTACGATTCGGCTCAACTGTGGAGAATATTCTCATCCACCAGCAGGAAGATTACAGCCATAAACAGACAGAGGAAAGACTATATTCTGTTTCCAAAATACCATCTGCCTTCCCCAGAAACAGACAGCAAGTCACAGCCTGTGCCCTGAGGGTCTTGTTGGACAGACAGACAATGTCCGTCCCTTCAGTGAACAGACAAAGAGACGTCTTCAGCCTGCTGACGGGAGGCTTTCTGCCAGGCTCTCTGTGACATTTACTGACAGACAAGACAGAGGAGCCGGGCTGGGCAGCAGGAATGTCGAGGGTCCTGGCCCAGGCCATGAGTCACCCTCCGACACTACAGCACCATGATGGTGACGGCGGCTGCTCTGAAAACTAAAAACTGCTCTGGTGCATTTCCCCTGCCTTCTGTGATTTCTTTTTATGGCTGCAACAAACCAGCAGAGTGGAAGTGGGGGAGATGGAGGGAGTAAATCTGTGGGAAGAAGCCACCGACTTCACTCTGCTACTGCTGTCTCCTCCTCAGCGGGTTGGGAGTTATTTCTGTTGGTAACTCCACCTTTACAAACACAATGGCTGCATGCAAGGAACACATCAGCTCAACACATCAGCTCCTACTTGGATTCTGTGAGACATTCCTTTCAAAATAAAATATCTTCTCTGTGAGGAATCTTCATATTTTAATTAGTCTAATCTGGTGTTTACTCTCATTGCAACACATAACTGTGTGAATCACTTCCGTGTGTTATGTTAAATTACAGATGGGGTTGAACGTTGCATTGCTTAATCTGTGCCATCGTCTGCATCCAGCCGGGGGCCCATATAAACAAACAGCACCCTGAGCTTGCAGAGTTCATGATTTATCAGACTGGTGTATAAACCACTCCCTGTATCACTCATATCCTGTCTGATGTGATGCTCACACACACACACACCTGTACAGATGACTCATTACTCACTAACCACCACCAGCTTCTTGTTACCTGCACCATCTGTCAGTCAGTGGACAAAGAGGCTTTTATAACTTGTATACGACTAGTTAGTGAGTCAGAGATTTACTGCACACACACCCAGCTGATACAATAAAAAGTCAAATCTGATTCTCACCCTGTTACATTTTACTTTTACATATCCAGCGGCGTCGGTTAAAATCAATATTGTTGACTTAAGTCACAATACATGGTTTCATTTTTTAAAAAGGTGAATTAGTTTTCTACAGCGGTACAATGTGTAAACAGTGCAGTTGTCAGGGACTACTTTCAGTTGCGGATTAACACAGGGAGGGATTCTTCAGAGTTCGTTTATTAAAATTAGAAGCTTTTTAATTACACATATAATCCAATTTTGTACCTCGTTGACAATCGTACCGGCCAAATTGTAAAACTATGTCAAAAACCAGTTGGAACATTATGACCTAGAATTAATATATCAATTAATTAATATTACTTGAAAAATGAATGTGTTTAATGTTATAGTTTTTCCAAAACCTGACATGTGACTCCTGCTGTATTCTTAGAGGATAACACAGAGTAATACACTCTCACTGCTACAGGGACTGACTGATGCAGTCTGGGACTGTGAAGTTTCATAAGTCCTGGTTGCAGGTCACTCTGTCTTTCCCTGCCTCCCTCCACTGGATCATTGCTTCTGGGTTTGTTACATCACCTCAGTTGATGCTGTTTTGTTTGGACATTCACACACTTGTGCTTATATCACACCACACACACCTGATGCACTGATATTCACACACCATTACTAAATATGCTTGTTTTGGTTTTTAAATTGATTTAATAAAATTATTCTTTCCACATTACCCCTGATGTGACAGATCATGACAGATGGTCCAGTGAGGCTGTTTAGTAAAAGGCCTGTTTGGTTGTTTGCTGTGGTTTTTGGTTTGTGGGAAGATAAACCAGGAGTTTAGTCCCCTGTTAGCACTGGTTGTTGACCAGTTACCATGTTGCGTTTGGTTCAGAAGGGTCAGGGTGACTGTAGATACACTACGTGCAGAGATTTCTCTGCTCGGCTTTAGGACACTTCCACATCGGTGGAAGGTTAGATAATGATAATTGTTTTTGGACAAATGTCTCAGGGGCACACTGTGTGGTCATCTGTAGGTCACTTCACACAGCTGCTGGTTTTGTGCTTAATTCACCAGCCACATAACCACATGAAGACATGGCTGAGCTTTTAGTTAGCTTTGGATAAACAGCTCGGGGGGAACGAACACTGCTCCTCAGCACATTACTTCCTATATCAATGAGCAGAGGTCCACTGTCCTTCAAGCAGCTGAATCAGCTGATGACTTTGTGTTAACAAAGTTGGTTCTTCAGGGATGTCCTTTGGTGGGAACTGGGACAATAGGGTTGACGGTTGTGTCGGTTCCCAAGGTGGTGTAAGATTATCAAAGCATGCATCTATGGTGTGACCTGAAAAGGCCGGGGCATGTAACTACTGCCATGAGGTGGGTGATAAACACTATTCACCATCTCATGATCTGTCTATGTCATGTTTCACACTTTCAGAAGGCAGCTCTCCACTGCTACTTCTGGTTTTGAGCGGTTTAGTGATGCTGATAGTTATGTGTCTCTGGTTGGTTGTGAGAAGTGTGTCCCAATTAAACTGCTGCGTGACAGCGGTGCTAAACATTGGTTTATTGTGGAGCCAGTGCTGCCTGCTACACCTGAGAGGGAGACAGGGGACTTTGATGATGAAAGGTATGGAGTTGGGCTTGTGTGTGTGTGTGTGTGTACTCACCAACAAGCTCATTGGGGTCCTTTCTTTCTGATTCTGGGATCTGTAAGAAAAAGAAGAGGGAAGAGGGGGAGGGAGAAACAGAGACATATGGGATATTTAGGTCTCCTTCAGACAGGAGAATCTAATCAGTACACTTTATTGATGGTGGGAAATACAAACAGGACCTTTGGGGATTACATTATTAAACCATGCTCCTAGTTTGAGTATAGTTCATCACAATGGATTATAGGTAGGCGGGTTAGATGAACTGTGTAAAACAACCAAAGATGTGGAGCTGGAGATAAAATCTCATTCCACCTGAAAGCTACAAATCACAGATGCTAATGCGGCACAGGAGAATACTTCCAAAGCAGTAACAGAAACCAGAGTAGTGAATGCAGAGCAGTTTCCAGTGAAAGCCTTGGCTCGGCAGGAGGAGGAGTCTTGCACAGCCTCTAAAATATGCTGCCTGTTGTGCCAGCACTGTGGGCATAACACAGGTCCAGCACAAAAGAACAGTGCTGTTATTCACGGGAATCACCTCGTCACCTAGCAACTACACGGCCACATCAAAGAATTGTCCTGAAGTTGGCCGAATCACGAGGAGGAGGAGGGGAGAGGACAGAAAGTTGTGGAAGTGCAGCAGAGCTCGCTGGCAATAACCCAACCCATAGATGTCACCTCCTGTTTGAGACGGAGCCAACGAGCACTCATCACTGAGCTCCCACCTGACGTTCGTTTCACATTGAGCTGTCAGCCACAGTAAGGTCAGAGGTCACACTGAGCCCGGACAAAACACCAGCAGTGGACCGAAAAGGAAACAGCGTCTTCAAGGTTTTAACTCGGCCCTCTAATGAGACGACACCATAAACGTCAGCAACACTTCTCATCAACACAAACCACTTCTAATTTCAGGCTTCGCTCATGATCCAGACATCTGTCCTGCACCAAGACCAGAACCACATGGACGTGGAACCACTCTAACCATGCACGAGCAGAAAGATACAGCAGAACATTTTTTAGCACTCAAACTCATAAAATTTAAATAAAAATAATAAGTGCAGTGCAGTCCAAAATAGCACAAAATACAGCTTCACAATCACAACTGAGTGGGATCAATAAACAAAAACACCCTCACATCATCTATAATCTTTTCCAGATTTTATCATTTCTTTAAACTGATTTTAAACACAAAATTATAGAATTGGTTCCAAGTATATTCAGTAAAAAACTAATAACACCAACATGTCCCACATCAAGTGTAATGTATGTTTACATTCATTTTCATATTAGAAAGCTATGAATCACTCAGAGCACAAACCACCACAGAGGTATAATCCAGCTGAACACTGAATCCTACACACTGAACACTGTTGCCCTCTTGTGGTGAAATAGCAAAACTATCTTCAGTCACTACAGATCCCAACCTCTGGTCTTGCCCACAAAAATCTGTCCCTTAGGTAACATCTGATCACTCAAAAGAAACACGTAGTAATATGTTAATTAGTTTTTCTGTCATGTTAATTACAGACAGAGAGATAATCACAGACATCTGGTCATCACCTCCGATATAACTGACAGACTCACCTCATGGCACTAAATTGTAGGGTTAAATAAATTTTAACTTATCCTCCACTGACCTTAAATGCCTCTCCCAGATTTCACAATAATTAATCCAATCTCTATGTCAGCTAAGAGTTCAGTCTTACCAAAGTAACTGAAATATGATCTGTGATACTCAGATACAAGGGAAACCTCTCCACTGGGTAGGATGTGTTGCAAGTGAATTAAAACACACAGAGAGGCGTCACTGACACTGAAAACTCGAGCGTGTCACAAAGGCCTGCTGGCTCGAGGACAGGGATAACAGCCCTGTGTGTGATCTGCTGGACACTTCCTCATCAATTAATGATTAAACTGACTAGGAGCCAATCAAAATCTTAAAAATAACAACCAAAAACTTACATATGTACAACCTCAGGACTGCACTGTAGCAACACTTCAATAGTTTCCACAGTATCCATGAGGCACAAGTATTACACTGGAATTCTTATCTACACTTACAACTGTATCAAAACAGCAACGAGCAGCTGCCATTCAGTCGGCAGATAAGATAACTGAGACATTAAAGTGGCAGCGCAGAGTGAAGGTTGCTGCAAACATCCACTCTCATTCTTTCAAACCAAGAAGAAAACTCCACAACATTAAGTATTTTCTTTGGATAATATGACTTTCCCTGGTAACGTGTTCCTCGGGAATAACACTCCACGTGTCGACACTTTAATTATTGGGAAATCATGACGCACACTTATAATTACTACAACGCAAGCTCCTTACACTCCCGTTGCTCTTATCTCGTCTTCACGACACGGCATACTCAAGACAAAAACCCACAAAACAACAGCTTATCAGATTATCAGACTAATCACTGATGGCTTATAAAACAAAAGCCTCAGTCGGAGTCTGCATCCTCTGATTATTGTTCATGCTTGTTAGGCTTGTGAGTCACTCTCACCTCGGTGACCTGTACCACACAGCGCAGCAGGCAGCTGGCATGGCGTCCAGCTCAGACGGCTTTAAAACACACACACAGGGCGGGGTTAGTGCAGTGTGGAGGTCCAAGCAGTGTCTCCCAGGAAACATCACTGTTTGGTTGAGCTCTTCACTCCAGAAGAAACGCACGAAGACATCAAGCAGCTCTGACTACGCTTCAGATACAAGTCACCCACATCTAGTGTGTTGTTAGTTTTCAAACATTCACCAGACAAAAATAAGCCCACAGCACCATCTAGTGAACATGCTCCTTCACAGCATGGTGGTGAAAAGCCAGCCCTCCGCTTTTGGTTAGTCACAGAACAAAAACAGATCAATCAGGCTTAGTCGTTTTCCAAATCCAATCCATCCCACAGCAGGTGGGGGTTCAAATACCTCAACATCATCCGCGTCCCTCCCCTCGTCAGACTCGTCCATTTCCTATAAAAACAAAAATGCAAAAGGTTAACACTGCAGGGGGCAAAGAGGAGAGGGGACCAGGAAAGGGGAACCGACCAGCACCCAGAAAAAGACTGAACTACACAGCCCGTTCAAATCACACCTCAAAACGTGTGTGAATATCAGGTTAAATGTAAACAATACTTTTCCATCTTGCTGTGCTTGGGTCTGTTTTGCTTGTATGGATCAGTTGAGTCAAACAACACTCTTTTCGGTCTACACAAAGTGACCAGAAAGAAACTCTCAGCCAATACAACACGGCTGCAATGAAGACTTCTTCTGTGAAACTGTCGACACACTGAGACACACCAGTTCAACTCATAGTCTATCAGCTTATATTGATGTAACTGATGTACAGTATCAATACTCTAAAACAATAAACCGAACAAACACTGTTTTACTGACTGGAATTCATCACTGACTTTCAATTACATGAACCAATAACCAACCAATATTCTTTCTTAACCAATCTTCAACAACACTGACTTAATGGACATTTTTGATGCTATAGTTTGTTGCTCCTCTGTATTTTTTTCAAAGAGGTGGACCAAAAATAAAAACAAATAAAAGGCTTGATGACACCTCTGTATTAAAACCATCAGTATTCTGATAAAAGTGTAATCAATCAATTCTACAGTGCATATTTCAGTGGTTGGGCAACTCACTGACATTATAAGCATAATGTGTAGAGCTCTGCTACAACAGATGCAGCTGCTGCAGAATGTAAAAGTAACATTTAAGGTTATGAACATCATGACTACATGTTGCTAAAATAAAGTTAATTACTGTAACTCTCTCATTCAAAATTTCTTTCATTCTTTCTGGGTTGTCCCTAATCACCTGACTATGATGCAAAATATCTCCACACAACACTTCCTGTGTGTGTTTTTATTTTACCCAAAAGTCAGAGTGGACCTGTTGCTGCATCTGACGCCACTGTGTGACACTTTGTTACTGTCCAGCATCTCGAGATTCTCACTACCACAGAAAAACAAGGCCCATCATGTTTTAAGAAATTAGGAATAGGCTTCATATTATGCATACGTTATGGTGACATCCCTGATGAGTATTTTTTTGATTAATTTGTGGATTGGTGACATTCAGGGTCCAGTGTTATTAAATACAACAGCAGACATAAAGCCATGAACAATGTTCAGTGTTTTTTTTTGCAAGACCTACATAAATGATAAATGATCAAAACAGATTCAAACAGGTGTTTGTTTTGGATGACACATTTTAACTTTAATATCTTCACAGTTAACTAGGACTGAACATTGAACCAATGTCTTCTAATATCTGTAGAGTTTCAACATCACTTATTTTTACAGGGCTGTTTACCAAGCAGTCACATGGGTGCTTACATAGATAAACTTTATTAACTAAGATATGGTTGCACCTTCAAGCAGGTAAGAGCATGTTCACCATCAACTATAAATGAGAAATCTTTTTGTTGAGATTTATTGTGTTACATAGGGCTGAACGATAAATTGTTCTTGCGCTAATATCGCGATGTGATGAAACGCAAATGTGTCTGATTGCAATGTGGCCATGTAAAAAAAAAAAAGAGAGAGAGAGAGAGAGAGAGAACGGACAACTCGACTGCATCAACTTTTCGTGCTGCACCTTAACCTGTTGTCCAACAACCTCTGGTTCAATGGACCAGTCAGAAACTGACTCATTTGAGACTTTGGTCTCGAAGAGGAACAGCACATCAGTGGTGTGGCATTGGTGCCGTTTTAAACAGGAAGATGCCACGCAGCATCAGGTGTTGTGCAGAACATGACGTGCTACTGTTGCTACTTCACAGGGTAACACTACAAACCTCTTCCAGCAATTAAAAAAACACCACAAAGTCATTTACGACAGTTGTATGGCGAAAATGGCGAGCACCAGTGCACCGCACATTCTAAACCCAAGACAGGCATCATTGCGCCACATGTTTGAAAGTGTCGCTCCGTATGAGTGTCGTTCTAAACAGCACCGGGAAATCACTTGGGCAATAACCGAGGTTACTGCTAAAGATAAGATATGGTGCCTCTGAGCACAGGTTCACAGCATTAATAAATATGCTTGATAAACGCTACGGTATACCCTCCCTTTAGACTTCAGTTACATAAAAATGTTATTTACATCAACACTTGAGTCTTAATATGGCATCTTTTAATTCCAACAAAGACACCAAGCCTATGGGAAAAAAAATGTAGACTAAATGTGTACATTGTCTTGGCCATATTAAAATAATTCATGACGTTTTGTTGGAAAAAAGAGGATAAAATATTATTATTATTATTATTATTATGAATAATAATCGCATTTTAAATCGCAATCGCAATACTGGGAAAAAAAAATCCCAATTAGATTATTTTCCCAAATCGTTCAGCTGTAGTGTTATAGAAGCATTTTTCAGCAGAAATTGGATTATTTTCAGGTGTTATTATTGTTATTATAATCATTATTATAGTTAAATGCATGACTGCTTCACTGACACTTTGTCAGTAGCAGAGTACAAGTAAAAGAAGAATTAAAACACTGATTTTACTGATAAATACTGGTGCACAAAATAATCAAGATCACCAATTCATAAATGACGGAACCGGTCTAAACGTAATACCTCACTATTAATATAAGTATCATGGCCAAAAAAAATCCACACTGGCTTACTTTCAACTAATATTGTTCAAGAATGTGAGGTGACAGGATCCCCTTCATCCAACACAAAACACATGCATATATGATGATGCTCTGTATATGAGAGCATTCAAAAACACAGCTGATCTTGAACATGATGCAGCTTCTCCCACAACCAACCAATCAGTCTCCCAGAACACTCTGCGTTTCACACCATGTCCCATGTTAAAAACCACCATGGACACTGATTTATCTGATCCCTAACACACTGACACACATGTCAGCAGAGTCATCTGAAGGGTCGGTAAAAATTAAAAGCTGAAGGGAGAAGTTCACAACTCAAATACTGACCGAGTTGCTCTCTCTACTGTCTTCATCTGCAGATACTTTGTCCTCAACATCCTCGATCCGGCTCACGTCATCCTCTCCTTCCCCATAGCTGTACACGAGGCCTGCTCCACGTGCCCCTGGTGATGGACAGTGAGGAACAGGCACAAAGACATCCACAGAAAGAGAAAAGGTCAAGTAACTCAACGAGGCATCATAGGTAGCTTGAATTCAAAACACAATAAATCTGATTATCTACAGTGCAGCTTTAATGTATTTCAGTCTCATATGAATACTTGGGGAAAACAGCTACAGTACAGCCTCAACTTAGCATATTCGATATAGTTTTACCACATATGATAGGAAAGCTCTCAGATTTAAGATTACAACTTCAAACATGTGTGAGAGTGAGACTGTTAATTCAGTGACTATGCGGAAAACAATAATAAACATAACCAGCCGCAGTCTGGCTCCAAAAACCCTCTCTGAAAACTTTTAAGTGACTGCACTTTATATGTTCCAGTTTATAATAACAAGTCATCACCTCATTAATGTAAGTAACCTACGTTAGCTAGGTTAGCTACAAGCTAACGTCAGCTACCACATGAAGTTCCGGGGTAAGTCTCGCGCTACAGTAGACCTTGTTTCATATCAACTAAACTTCTAAGATGATTAAATAGTTATTAAATACCTGTCTCTTCTGGTTCAGGGTCAGAGTCTGGCTCTGAATCGTCTCCATAGTCTGCCAAAGAGGAAAGTAGAGCACTCTTTTTGCCGCTCGCCATTACTGTACGTCGCATAAACGCCCGGTCGCAGAGTAATAACGTCACAGAAACTGTCATGCGCAGTGCGGAGGAGTCAGTGTACCACCGGCAGATGTAGTAGTTCTTCAGTGTCCTTGGTGGAAAAAGCCTACAACCTGTGGCTGAAACAGGAGAGGTTGTCCAACTTATAATTATTTTATATAAACATCATGCAATTTATAGGATTATAGGATTTATTACACATTAATCACATTACACATTAATCATCACTGAAAGTGATAGTTCCTGTTTTACACAGTTCATACAGTATTAAACAAAATAATATTTACCTTTAACTTTAATTGCACAAAGCACCAAATCCTACAAGTTAAACTTGCAGACACATACATTTACAAGTTTTTATATCTTTGCTTCAAATTTCTCATGCAATGTGAATATCTAAACTGAGCCTAGCATTAATGATCAAGTACTTCTTTGTGATTGTAAGACACATGTGATACATCATCAGAAATAAACCATGAGCAGCTTTATGTTGAGTAGACACTAGTTTGTTTTTTTCAGGGAGACATTATGCAAGTTGTTAAGTCTTTTTGATCTCTGGATGACATTTAACCCTTGTCTCAAAAGCAGTTAATGACTCTGACACACATCCAGACTACTTGGAAAATCAGTGATTTGTTTTCTTTCTTATAAAGCATCTTTATTGACTGATGAAATAGACAATCAGTGATTTGGTGCATATTTTTGACAGAGAATGGGAACATGTTTATCAAGTACTACCAGTCAAATCAGTTGCCTATCTTTAAAAGGCTGTGAAAAGTCCAAATTCCACTCAAATATCAAAAAAATATCCCTGGTGTCAGCATTGTATTTTGTGAGTCAGTTCTCTTCACACGACTAAATCACTGAAGCCTTCTGCCTTTTCTTCTTTCTCTGCTTCTTATTTCCTTTGCTGCAGCAGCATCCGTAAAGCAGAGCGAAGAGGGCCAGGGACAGAGTTCCCAGTGCAAATACTCCTATGACCACAGCACCACCCAGTGCCCACGGCTCCTGCTGCAGACGATACAGGAACCACTCCACCCAGTCCTCCGGTGACCCAGTGGGCTTCAGCTGCTCTGATACACTGCATGGGGAGCGATAAACCAGATAAACGCCCAGATAAACACCCAGATATTGACATGATGACATCTCATTGTTGTTTCTATTAGGTGCTGCTAACACTACTTCATATGGGCACATTATCAGCTAATGATTAAACATTTCAAAGCGTTTCAAAAGCTGAGCTAAAGCCGAGCAAACTCTGGAGTAATCTGCTGATGTTGACGCCTATTGTCACCAAACTATTCAAAAACTCACCTCTCCATGGGCATGTCCAGGCTAAACGATCCTCTCACGGCTCAGTGGTTCCTAACACACTGAATATACTGCAGTGTGGGACAACAGATAGGTCCAGCTACTCTTCTGATCTACACACAGTGCAGGGAACCAGGAAACCAGGGGACGGTGTCATCTGCTCAGTGTGGGCACAGCAAAGTAAAAGCAACAGCTCCTGGTTAATGTTTAAACTCAAAACACTGCCTGGTGGAAGCAGAAATGGGGAACCTGGTGATGAGGTATGCACACAATCGTGCAATGTTTCACTGATGGGATTTAGATCAAGGCTCACTCACACAATATTTAGATACATTGTGACCAGGCTGGGAGAGACTGTGGTGTCGTCACATTTGATCTGATGAAAAGAAACATTTTTTTTTCAAAATACAATGAACATTTATTGCATACAGTACAGGCCAAAAGTTTGGACACACCTTCTCATTCAATGCGTTGTCTTTATTTTCAGGACTATTTACTATGGAGGACCAAAACTGCCAAAATAAATAAATAAAAAAAAGTGAAAATATAAACAAATGTAAAAAATAAATATATACATGAATAAATAAATAAAAGTAAAAATAAATACATAAAGTTAAAAATAAATAAAGAAAACTAAAAATTAATAGAAAAATAAATGTGGAAATAAATACAAAAATAAATATATAAATAGAATTAAATATCAATAAATAAATAAAAATGCTCTGCTCTTATTTTTATTTATTTCCAGCATGAAATGCGTGAGGAAATAATATTCAAATGAGGGGGCGGGCCTAAGTGTGTTGAACTATTTGCCGATTGGTTGATCGACTTGTAAGTGCAGAAATCGACTAGTCGACTCTGTTTTTAAAAACATTTTAACTGACCTCAGAAAGAGAAAGAAACTGGACTTGAAAATGACCGATCCACTGCCCTGGGATGTGCTGGACCTGTGATTTGGTGTTATGTTATGGAGGTTTGGTTTTGTCTGTTTAGATGGTCTGTTAAATTGTGGGTGAACACAGTAACTGTAAATAATTAGTTTTTTCCATTGTTGTATTTGTCATTTGTTATACCTTGTGTCCTGATAGCAAAAATTAAATAAAGTATATTTTAAAAAGTAAAGGAGGAAAAGGTCTCGGTAAAGGAGGTGCCGAGCGTCACCGTAAAGTTCTCCGTGATAACATCCAGGGAATCACCAAGCCCACTATCCGCCGTCTGGCTCGCTGTAATGGAGTGAAGCACGTCTCCGGTCTGATCTATGAGGAGACCCGCGGTGTGTTGAAGGTGTTCCTGGAGAACATGATCCGTGATGCCGTCGCCTACACCGAGCACGCCAAGAGGAAGACGGTGACCGCCATGGATGTGGTGTGTGCTCTGAAGAGGCAGGGACGCACTCTGTACAACTTCGGGGGTTAAACTGCAACCAACTGTTCATGAAACCAAAAGGTCCTTTTCAGGACCACACACCTGCTCTGAAGAGCTGAGTTCTGCAGGATTTAGGAGAAAATATCTGAACTCTCATTGTTCCCATGTCTGTATATGACCACAGGAAAACAAGGTTTACAAATGTGCAGAAACATCCTGAACATTAACTTTGTACAACTACATCTGTGGCTTTGATCACACAAACAGCAGAAACAAATATCCTGTCAACTGACACTTGACTTAAAGATATAGTTTAATTCATTAATCAGTCAAATCTGACAGAATTCTCCAGTTTCACTTCATCTTACTGCTTCTTACACTTTAACCATCAAACCTGCTTCACTACATTTACTGTCCACTCTCTCTGCGTCTGACTTTGTACATCCACTGTTTATATCTTCTAACTACAAGAGGACCAACAAGCTGAGTCTGTGATACAAACATGATTTTCTGCACAAGACCAAGATCAGTAAATGATGAGGAAAGTTGTGAATGAGAGAACAAAGGCTGATGTCTTCATGCAGCAGTTATAGGACAACTCTGTACTATAATAACCTATAACCTGCTATAATATAATGCAATATAATAGAATCATTCAGTGCTGTTATTTATACGTATTTATTTTAATATGGGATTATTTCTTATTTCATATTGAGCCTCACTTTTATAAAGTGTCTGATTGTGGTTCTGATGTCGGACACAGTCCTCCTTTGTCCTCCTTTGTCCGGCTGTGCGCCAATTGGGGCAAAGGCAGATTTCCACAAGTCCCCCTGACTGCAGCCCGCAGTTTGGGGCAGAGCTCAACATTGGTGTGCTATTAGCTGAATCCAACATTTGACTCCTGTGAAGCGGACATTGCCCACATATTAAAACGAGGATGCATTTATCAAATTAGATAACTATGCTGTGTGATCATTATGCAAAAAAAAAAAAAATCAACCTCAAAATAAATAAATCATGGTAATATAAAGAATTTTATGTGGCACATAGTTCTACAAACATACAAAATAGATACTAAAAAATAAAACAGATATATGTTTATGGCAGACATTTCCTACTGTCTTATGCTCCTGGTCACAAACCTGTAATTTGGCTGTGTATGTGGTTCCACTCTGAATTGTATTAGATACACACATTTCTGCCTCCTTGTTGACACAGCTCCACTTACACTGTAGTAATCTTAAGTGTGGTTTGAAAAAGGTGTATCATGGTGTGACATTACAGATTTTTATTTGCTTTTGCCATACCTCTTCTGTGATTCCCCCACGTCTGTGACTCACCAACAT
>OOFC01045705.1:0-10716 GCA_900323345.1 Pseudochromis fuscus
GATTTTAGACTGGGTTTTGGACTAGGCTGAACTGGTTTTAAGCTAGTTCAAGGGCTGGGTTTTGGATCTATTGTAGACTTGTTTTTGACTGACTTTAGACAGTTTTTTGGACTAGGTTGGACTGGTTTTAGACTTGTTTTGGAAGTTTGTTTTGGACAGATTGTAGACTGGTTGTATGCTGGTTTCAGACTGGTTTTTGGACTGGGTTGGACTGGAGTTAGTTTTGTTTCTGAACATAGTTTGTACTGGGCTTTAGCCACAGATGCTTTTTAGGTGGTTTTCAACTGGATGTGTATGAGCAGTCAGACATGTTTAACTCAAACATTGCTACATTTAGATTTCAGTTCAAAGGATTTTGTTGTTGTTGGTTTGTTTGTCACCTAAACTGAAGGTTAAAGAGATTTTTCAGATCACGCAGCTTCACTACTTCTCTGGCATGTTGAATGGAGATACCTCACGTACATTTTATTCACAGATTTCTTTGAGAAGTTCAATGTTTGCTTGACTGAATTTCTATTGAACCTGAGGAATGAGAAGAGAAACACTGATGCAGTGATAAATTCTTGAAGTTTTTTCTGTGGCAGGGAAACAGAGGCAGGAAAACGTCTTTGAAATCTGCATCGTGCTTCAGCGGCGGCAGCGAGGCAGCAGCTGAGCTCTCGGTTTCGGACGGCCGGTTTGAAAAAGCCCTGACCCTGCAGGATGGAAGTGAAGTGAGGAGCTTAGGACTGGCTTACACTGGACCGGCGGGGGAATGTGAAGGATATGAATGGAGGTCAGGAGGTCGGAGGAGGAGGAGGAGGAGGAGGTGAGGGGGGTGAGGCTGAGAGAGCAAAGAAGGGGAGATAAAAAAAAAAACAAGTGAGAGAGAGAGGTGGGGAGGAAAAGAGATATATAGAGCGAAAAGGAGAAGCATGTATTCACAACAGCCTCCAGATGCAGCTCCAGTTCATTTGCATTTGCTGGTTAACGTGACGCTTTCATGACCTTGAAGGAAAATCTTCATTTTCTAAGAAGCAGCTGGAGGAAAACAGACGCTCTGCAGACACAGAGCGACAGGATGTGACATCATGAGGGGTTCAAACAGTCATCGACTCTGAAAACTGCAACGTACAGAAAGGAAATGCGTCTGTACATTATATTATATTGTATTATATTATATTATATTATATTACATTATATTATATTATAATACAACCTGATGTCTAAACACTTTAAATCAGATTAGATTTAGAGTCCAGAATAAAGATGTTTTAAAGATCTTCTCCAATTTTTTTTCTTCGCTTTTGTTGTTTCTTTACTTGCTTTTTGTTTTACATGAAAAATAAATTAATTTTAAAGGAACTTTTTCTACTACACATCTTTTTCCTTCAAAAACCCTGAATTTATATGTTTAATGTAAAATAACATGAAAAACTCGCAACTATAAATACACAAAAAATTATATTTTTACAAAGAAAAATTATTTTGACTCAAACATCCCTCACATGGACTGTTACAGACATTTATTTTATGTAATTTTTTTGTTTATTTTAGACATTTTTGTTGCATTTTACATTAGTTTTCTTAAATGTTTTTTTTTACATTACATTATATTTATTCCCCACATTAAAAGATAATGAAAAGACATTTTTCAAACTGATAAAAATTTAAATATTATTGATATTCATATTTATTTTTAACAGATGAAACTATATGGTGTTGATTACAATGAACCATTGCTTCTACAATTTAATTTAGATTTGTTTGCAGAAGTTTAGATAGATAGATAGATAGATAGATAGATAGATAGATAGATAGATAGATAGATAGATAGATAGATGAGTGAATCATTTCATCATCACCATCTTCCTCCTCCTCCTCCTCCTCTCAGGGCGACAGTGAAAAGTTCAACTCTTTTATTGTTGTGCAGCTTCACAAACTATTTCAGGTAAACGGGAGGAATCTAATTTTAACATCACAGGCACATCGCACAAAATTAAAGCCTCGTCATTTGATTTCCACAGATAAATTTCCTGGAGTTCACGACCCCAGAAAGTTTTGAAGTTTCCTGCAGGAAAACAACAACCATCGGAGTTTGAAGCGTTTCCTGGCGACGCTGACAGCTCGGGAAGACATGCAAATTAAACGCCGGTTATGCAGCAGAAATACTTTTAAGTGAGAAAATATTACAATAAATGGTTTAACATTAAAGGCTTTGGACTGATGTTTTTGAAGTTCTCCAGCAGCTGCTTTAATATTCTGACAGACAGCCATTGGCTCCGACGCCGTCTCCAACCAGCCACTTTCCTGTCACACGGTTTGCGAGGTAAACTCTTCCTCCGGGGAGATTTGTGTTGGAGTCGATGCGATGAACTGCAGCCGCCGCTGGAGGCCGTCCAGGCAGAAATATATTCACGTGAGGAGCATTGAAAGTTTGTGCGATGGGAGCGAGTCAGAGCGAGCGCCGCCACGTACCTCTGCTGAGCCCGTCGGGCCCTCGGAGGATCCGACACTCCTCGATCTGTCCGAACGCCGAGAACATGACCCGGATGTCGTTCTCGTTGCACTTCTTTGACACCATGCCGATGAACAACTTCCTGTCTTCAACCGCTGCAGCAAACACACACAGAGCAGGAAAAACTTCAGGTTCACAGCTGTAACATGAGGACGTGTGAGTTTGATTTGTGTACAAACAATAATCACATTAAATTTTCACTTGCAGCTGTCTGATGCAGAGTTACACAGTATCTTTTAGATTAAAAAACACTTTTACATGTTAACTCCAGATCTTAGTAAGTGCTACTCCTAATATCTGCACTTTACATGTTTTCTACTGCAGTGAAGTGTGTGTGTGTGTGTGTGTGTGTGTGTTCGTAATGAAGCTGAAATATATCACATTTACAGAAAGAGAAACTGTCCAAATTTAACACTAAAAATTTACTTCAAATAAAAAAGAAAATCCCCATTTTCAACCCTGAAATACTCGGTCAATACATTTTCTCCACAAGTTATTCTGGTAAAACACCAATAACCTTCCCTGAGGCGTCTTCCCTCTTTGGAAAATCTCCTCCTACCTCCTACAATGTCTCATGTAGTTGCAGACAGTATGAGTGTATAAAGCTGAGGGGGGTCATAGACGAACCAACCAGGTCTCAAACTGAAGTCCCAAGAGGTGTAATACCTTCAATGGCCACTAGATGCTGGCAACAATTGATTTCAATTCAAAAATATCATCAGCTAAAGTCAACTCTTATTCTCTGGTGGGAGGAGTTAGGGGTGGGGTTAGTCTGATTGACAGGTGATCCATCTGAAAATCATTTCATCATCAAGGAGATTTAGAAGTTAGCTAGCTATGGTGTACGTTGTAATTAGTGGTCCAATCAAACTGGTCCGAACATTTTGTCCCGCCTACATGCCCCAAAAATGTCACGATACAGAAACTAGATACTCTGGAAACGATGTGAATGAAATGAGGAAGATTTAGGGGCGTGGTCAGTTTGATTGACAGCTCTGGTCTCAGGAGGGAGGATTTGGAAAAAAGTTTCTCTTTCTATGTTTCTGTGGAGTTGTAGGTTGCAGCAGATACTTTTCAGTTTTTACTTTAAAGTTCACATCTTTATTATTATTATTAGTAATTATAAGGAAACATAAAATTAAGTCAGGATTCCTCCCACTTCCTGAAACAGCTGGACTCCTGTGAACTGCAAGAAACTGTAGATAAGATGGACAAACGTTTGAAAAAGTGCAATACCATCGATGGCCACTAGATGCTCTCCTCAAAAAACTGTGAGTCGGATTGACTCAAATTCAAAAATAGTCATTTTCAATCCTGAAATATTCAGTCGATACATTTTTTTCCAAAAGTCATTCTGAAAGTGAACTCTTCTTCTCAATGATCTGGTGGGAGGAGTTAGGGGCGGGGTTAGTTTGATTGACAGCTCTGACCTCCAATGATTTACAGGTGGTTTGGAGGCTCATTCACCTGTGAACTCCAGTCTCACACACATTGGACAGTGTCCTCAGGTTCAAGAGTCAGACCCGCCTCCTCACTCCTCCCCTCATATCCAACTATGGTCACTTCTGGCTCCAAACAACCAACATGTTGACGTTCAAATGTTGATCTCTTCGAAACTAGAGTCCATGAACTAACGCATGACATCACACTTGCTTCAACCATTTCCATACACAATCTGTGGACACAGTACTGAAGGTTGATCCTCTGTAAATTATGTTTGAGGTGGATTTTGATGATCCTGATGTTGAGATTCGACTATACGCTGACGATGCTGTGTTTTTTGTGAATATTCCACAAAACCCACACAATGAGGTTGAAATACTCAAACTGTAAAGAAACAGTCGGGATTGTGTCTCGGTGCTAAGCTAATGAACTGCTGGATGTGTTGTTCTCTCTTATATTTACCACCCAGACATCAGAGAACTTTTTGCAAGAAAGAAAAATAATCGTATTTTCCTTCTTCTCTCACTTATTTATGTGTATTTTGTTTCGAGGTAGCAAACTTTGCAATTGCACTTGAAAATGACAGTAAACTGAAAATCAGGGGAGATGGAGGAGAAAAAAAAAGTGATTGGTAAGAACAAAGAGACAGAAAAAAAAAGTGGAAAAATAGAATGAGACAGAACAAAACAGGGCAATCAAAAGAAACAGTCAGAGAACCAGGGAAGACAGTGGGAGACAGATGAAGACAGACAGAGTTCATGTATTTCATCATGCCATCTGCGAGGCTCTGATCAATGTCTCATTATCATTTCAACACCGACGGCTCGCTGAGACTCTGCAGCTCGTCCTCTCTCACCCTCCTCTTCCTCCTCTTCCTCCTTCCCCTTCGCTCCCTCGTGGGTTCCTCTCTTTCTCCTCCGCTGACACAATCCCTCCTTCACCAGGTGCAATCTCCAGGAACCAGACCCCGGTGCAGGTAACGCCGACCGACCGACGCTCGGCGAGGGCGTGAGGTTAAAGTTTCAAATCGAGAGTGAAACAATGTGTGTGTGTGTGTTTATGTGTTCCCACCACATTCAGTGTAATGCTAATCCAATTCATTTTTAATGAGGAAACTGTCAGCTCTTACCGCGAGGCGAAAGAGATAAGCGGTCTGTTGCACTCTGGGAAATCAATAGCGCACTTGTTTATTTTGCTGTTTGAATTGTTTGTGTGTTTAAAAAAAAAACAAACCGTCGGGATACGCTGCCAAGATAAGTGTTGTTTCAAAAAGCTTTAACTCCTTTGTACACAGTGTGTGTCTGTGTGTGTGTGTGCGCATCACTCCAGAGAAAGATTAACCACAAGTCTAACAGCAATGTAATTAATTTACTCTGTGTCGATAGAAAAAAAAAAACAGCAGAAGAAAGAGAGGAGATATCGTTACAATTGACTGTTTCTGTTTTTCGGACGAGGCGAGCAGGCAGGCGGGCCGGCGATAAGACTCATAAAGCGGCTCTGGGATGATCTGGAGTCGGCTTTGCATGCTGGGAGAAACTGGAGGAGGATTGGTTTTAAAAAAATAAAAGTTCAAAGCAAAAAAAAGTAACTAGACTGTCGACCATACAAGTGCAGAAGGGGAGTTTTAGATGTTCAGGCACTGGTCTCACTGACCCCTCTGGACTTTAGACCCTTTAGCACCAAGCGGTACAACGTCCAGCAGGTACAACGGGTAAAAGACATCCTGTTTGCCAAAGCAGTACAACGGCTATCGTACCCCATGTCTCTGCTCCCTCACCCAGCGCCGCCTCTGAAGGCTCAGCCCTGTTCTCCAGCTTCCTCCAGAACACCCCACACTGGGGACGGGTACCGATTCCCAGGTACCGGGCATCGGTACCGTATCGGTTCCATCCTGACCCCACAGGTGCCATCCTCAAACAACAGCAGTCGAGTGGAAAACACCATGAGGCAAATGGACTGGTGGTTGGAGAGGCGCCAGTCCACCTCCGTGGCTCTGCCAAGATGCCCTTGAGCAATGTACCGAACCCCCAACTGCTCCAGGCCCTCACTCTAACATCTCCTGTGTTTATACATCGGAGTGTAAATTGCTGTTGACAAAGTTTCTTAACGGCTAAACTTCATCGAGGAGGACCTAGAACAGGGGTGCCCAATCCTGGTCCTCGAGGGCCGCTATCCTGCATGTTTTAGATGTGTCCCTCTTCCAACACCTGATTCAAATGATCAGGTCATCATCAAGCTCTGCAGAAACCTGATAACGATCCTGGTCATTAGAATCAGGTTTGTTGGAAGAGGGACACCTCTAAAACATGCAGGATAGCGGCCCTCGAGGACCAGGATTTGGCACCCCTGACCTAGAACATCAGGGATCAACAGACCCGGTCCAAGACCACCGCCATCGGAGACCTCTGGCGAAGCCGATCAGCTCTATGCACAGCGACGACCCAGGACCGGACCGTCCCCATGCAAGATCTACGACTGACCAACATGTCTGAAAGAAGCTTCGAGCTTCGTAACACGTCGTCCTCGCTGGTTGTAAACAGCAGCCTGGAGATCACCAGGGGTCTGCTCCAGAACCTGGTGTTCATCCCTGAACTCTGAGGTTTCAGTTCCAGCATCACCACAGGCACTAATGCTGGGGGTGAACTGGGTTTTATACCAGAAGTGACCATATTTGGTAAAGGGAGTGCCACAGAGCTGCCATGTAAGGACACTTCAACCTGTGGACATGAGGAGCTGAGGATCAAAGGCTCTATCTTATGATTCATAGATGAGCAGCTCCATCAGCTGACTCACAGGTTATGGAGGGAGCAGCGAGGGGGCGGGGCTATGATGCCGTCTCTTTGAATCTCTGTGGTTAACTTGTTGCAGTTCGTTGTTGTTGGTGTCCGTCCCTCCTGATCTATGTCCCTGCTGCTGTAAAGGTCTCCGCCGTCCACCTCTTTGTCTCTTTACTCCTCTTCCATCTCCTCCACGGACTAAACTAATAAACCTCCGAGTGGCCATACGTCACTGTTACAGCGGCTCTAACACGGGGTTTATTAAAGGTCGTTACCGTTAAATGGATGGATATGTAACGTATGGCCTCGGCTATACTTCACCGCTCCGGCTCCTTTATTGAGTTGAGCCGTCCTCACTCTGACGGTTATGTCTTATAAAGTCATATTTCGCCATATTTCAGTGGAGCGGATGATGGCTTTTATAAGGATTTCTCTCCTCGCCGTTGTCGTTTTATTGTACTTCCTCCTCCTCTGCAGTGGACATAGCGACACAGCAGCCGGCTTATGATGCCACTCCATCTTTTCTGTGTGTCAGGTAAACACAAGCTTCCTGCAGCAGACAGGAAACAAAAAAAACACCTTCTGAAGACTTGATGAAATCCTGCGCCTGTGGTTTTAACGCCCGGTTCATCCGATCATCGTTTTCATAGTATTCATTTTCATATTCTGCTCAATTACTCCGGTGTTAAGGGGTCACTTCATTCAAATTGCCAACATTTTCTCACTTAGCCATGCAAATAATTTTCAGTTTCATTTGCCAAAATTTGCAGATATCTGCTGCTGAGGTTTGTCGAGCTCCGCAGAACCGAATTAGGAAACTGTTTGAACCAAGCGGTTGAAAAAAAAGAAGCTGAAATTGAGGTTTTCTGATTATTCATCCAGAATAACCACAAATCTGCTCATGTGAAGACAGATCGACTTTTTTAAATTGGGATTTTGTTTTTACATTTTTTTCAAGCAACAAACAGGAAATCAAGCGACGTCCTGATGTATTCGAGAGGCGGCGGAGGTTCGGCTTTCACCCGCCGCAAAGTGAAAAGGGCAAAAAGTCAAAGCACAAAAAAAGACGTTATTAAACTTCAGCAGATTTTAGGGTTAGTTTCAGTCTGGTATTGATAAAACGGTGCGAGTAGATTAAAAAACTCCGGTCACTCGACCACCAAAGCTGGGTCGGCTTTTTAGACACCGTTGCCCGGGGGAATGTCATTTCATGATCAGATAAAACCTCCACTACAAACCAAACCTCTGCAGCAGGAAGCTGTGTTTTTTTTTACCACTTCAGTGACCATCAAAGCAGAGTAACTGAGCAGAACCAAAAAAAAAACCAGAAATCAGATTTGTCCTCAGTGTTTTGTTGCTAAACTGCAGCTTTAATGACGTCGTGTCTTTTACTTTGCAAATTTTCCCCGGACTGGATCAGCGAACATGATGGAGCTGACGGATCACACTGGATGTTGCTGCTGCATCAGGATCACACTCAGTGAGGCCGAGCAACAAAGTGTTTCTTTAAGGAAACAAAGAAATATTTTATGGACTGTGTAAAGAAAGGGTCAAAAATGAGACCAATGAGGAAGCGTCAAAAAAATGCAACGACATCGATGACGACTTGATACTGGGTCCAAAAAATCTCTGACTTTCATTTAAAAATTTTCAAATCATGAATTATGAAATTGTGAAATAATTATCATGAAAATCAATGGATGAAAATAACGATACATCAGTCATGGAGTCATTTGATATTTGTTTCTTTTTAGCCACAAGTGACCATATTTGGATATAAAGGGAGGAGTGAGGGGGCGGGTCTGACCATTAAACTTGACGCCACTGATCAGTGTGTATGAGGCTGTCAATCAGACTAACCCCGCCCCTAACTCCTCCCACCAGAGAATAAGATTTGACTTTATCTGATGACATTTTTGAATTGAAATCAACTGTTGCCAGCATCTAGTGGCCACTGGAGGTATTACACCTCTTGGGACTTCAGTTTTGAGTTGGTCTATGACCCCACAGTACACTGCTTTATACACTCATACTGTCTGCAACTACATGACACGTTGTAGGAGGAGACATCTTAATAAACTTTCATTTTCCTCTGTTGTGATTTTCCAAAGCAGGAAGACGTCTCAGGGAAGGTGTTTTACAAGCTTCAGTGATTGAGAGGTCACAGCGACATCAGGCAATCACATAAACATCAAAGTCCAACAGAAAGCAACAGTGGTCGGATAAGTGTGTGTGAAGTGTTTTTAAAGATCTACGACTTCACTGAGGAGACTGATGAACATGTTTTGTCGTCAATAGGAGGAATGCAGAATAACATCAGAGTTTCCTTGAAAGGAAAAAAGCCCGATACTCGCTCTGTGGTGTGTTCACCGTCTGCCGACAGCTTCCTTGTTGGGATGAGGAGGGATGGAGGAAGCAGTATAGGAAATCAATTCACAACTGGATCTGCAATATGTAGTTTGGAAATAGGGTGATGTGAGGACGGGGGTGTGCGACAGTGCTTCAGCGCGTGTGTGTGTGTGTGTGTGTGTGTGTGGGTGTGTGTGTGGTGAGACGATACAGCGTGTTTGTATGAGCGAGCAGCCACGGGGGAGAGAGGCTGGTTCACCACGAGGCCAAAACGATTCAACTTTCACTGACCTCCTTCTGAAGCACCTTAATAATTCATCACACGTATGAAAATATATTTATATATATCAGCTACACCCCCTACACACACACACACACACACATACACACACACTCTACGTCTTTCTCGATGTCTCTGGTCCAATCTTTCTTCCCCTCGTCCTGGTGTCTGCCAGTCAAGCAGCGATCAAACACACGGCTGAGATAGCTATTACCAAGCAAATTCAAAACGGCTATTGATGCATGTGTGTGTGATACTGACTCGCTGTGTGTGTGTGTGTGTGTGTGTGTGTGTGTGGCCACTCACCGTTAGATTTCTCACTGTCTGCAGGTTTCATCTGAATAGGGTGGTGCATCTGTGGAGACAGAAAAAAAAGGACAAAAATAATTAAATATCGCAAATAAGTATCAGACATGTTGCGTTTCTCGTTGTTGCTGACTCAGCAAAATAAAGCAAAAATAGGATTAAATCCATAATTATTCATGTTGCTCCTTTGATGTAACTACAACTTCTCCCAGGCTAGCTGGGTAAACGCTAAGACACTTCAGTCCAGTAGGTGGCAGCAGGGACTTTAAAGTAGTTTCAAAAAGTCATTGGCACGAAGAAGGAGGAGGAGGAGGAGGAGGTGAAGTAGAAGTAGGTGATGAAGAGGGAGAAGAAGAAAGGGAAAGGAGGAGGAGGAGGTGAAAAAGAAGTGGAAATAAAAAAGGAGAAGAAAATGGTGGAAAAGGAGGAGAAAAGAGTGAAGAACGTGAAAGTTTGAAGACGAAGAAGAAGAAGGGGAGGAGGATATGGTGAAGAAGGAGGAAGGTGTAGAAGAAGGAGGAGGCAAAGATGGAGAAGGTGATGAGAAGTAGAAGGAGAAGAAGAAGAAGAAGAAGAAGAAGCTCAAGTACAAGAGCAAGAAGAAGACCAAGGACTAAAGCACATTCAGGACTAAGAGCCTTAGAAAGAAGAAGGTCCAGAACATGAGGTGAAGAAGAAACAGAGGAGGAGGAAGAAGGTGAAGAGGAAACAGAGGAGGAGGAAGATGATGGAGAAGAAACAGAGGAGAAGGAAGAAGGTGAAGAAGAAACAGAGGAGGAGGAAGATGATGGAGAAGAAACAGAGGAGAAGGAAGAAGGTGAAGAAGAAACAGAGGAGGAGGAAGAAGCAGGAAGAGGAAACAGAGGAGGAGGAAGAAGATGGAGAGGAAACAGAGGAGGAGGAAGAAGGTGAAGAAGAAACAGAGGAGGAGGAAGAAGGTGAAGAGGAAACAGAGGAGGAGGAAGAAGCAGGAAGAGGAAACAGAGGAGGAGGAAGAAGCAGGAAGAGGAAACAGAGGAGGAGGAAGAAGATGGAGAGGAAACAGAGGAGGAGGAAGAAGTTGT